>JAVKLA010000040.1:20922468-20939831 GCA_034782735.1 Sagittarius serpentarius
CCTGGGCAGCCTGACCTAGTGGGTGGCCCGCGGCAGTGGGGTTGGACTAGGTGATCTTTGAGGTCCCTTCCAACCCAAGCCGTTCTGTGATGCTATGAAAGTACCCAAGAAATGATTTTGCCTTCATGACCCAGGACCATCACTAGGTACCAAGCTTCTCATAAAACAAAAATAAAAGAGCAAGGCAAAAGAATATAAGAGATGATCAGAGGAGAACTAAGAGAAGTTAAAAAGCACAGGCAAAAGGCAGGACAGAAGTCCTTTCTAGTGTCTTAATGCAACCACGTGTCAGTAGGCAGTATGCGAGGACAGGAGGAGTGTCATATATATATAAAAATCTTGTTGATCAAAAGACCAAAAAAGACAAAGTTTCTGCCCTGCTGTGAGCCACAGTTCACATTTCTCTTTTGCTCTGCAGCTGATGATCTCAGAGATGCCACAGTGGCCTTGGGCAAGTGCCCAGACATGAAGAAACAAAGTTGGCTTCAAAGTTGGCCATGTTCCCCAGTGCTTGATCACTGTCAAGATGTCCAGGGCGAGCAGGAGCCACAAATGCACACTCCAGCTCTTCTTCCTGGGCTGCAGTAAGCCCCCTTCATCACCTGATTTCAAATGCTTGATCAGCACTACGACATCCTCTGCAGAAAGCAAGTCTCCCGTTAAGCGATGGAAGCTGTGGCCAGGTGGGTAGGTCTGCCCTGCAACTGCTTGCGTTTGACCTAGGTCTTCATACAATTGAACTCTTCTTTCTACAGGTTACACTCAACCTTCATGTTCACTTTGTCTTTTCCTAGTAAAACTAAAGAGCAGTAAGTTGTGCTTTAAAAAAAATATTCAATAGCCTTTTAAAAAATCATAAAGCCATTAAGGAGATGGCAATAATGTAACATAGTGAAGCGATTTATAAAAAATGTTAAAACTAAGTCCAAGAAATCTTTGTGTCAGTCAAACATAGGCATCGTACATATTTCCATGAAAATACCAACATAATTCAGCCTGAAAAGTAAATGGTTGCAATATTCTCACTTTGTGTTTTAAATACCTTATGCAATCAGAAATCAACTTTTTTGATTGATTTAGCTACCTGATTACATATAAAACAGTTTAAAAAATCCTTATAACTGCAATTTCAGTCACTTCTGATTCAAACAGCTGAGTTATTTTTCCTTCAAAAAGAAAAACCTCACATTTTTTCCTGCTACTTAAAGTGATAATTTAGTAGTATCATTTTTGAAAAAAAACCTGCAAAGAAATAAAATCAAACCCAAAACCCCCCTACACCACCAGAAATGTTTCTCTATTTCAGGCTGAAAAGTAAGCAACACACATTCACATTTTACACTCTTTTTGCACTATTTCCCAAACATTAATTTACCAACTGGAGTAATATAATACAAAGATATATTTGTCTCCATTTTAAACTGTGTGTTAAAACTAAATGAAAATCTAAACAATCTGAACTGAAAAATTAGGATTGGCTAGAAGGATATGTTTGGGTTTTGCTTGCATTTGCAATAACTACCCAAGCAGATTAGTGACTTTACTACGTCAATCAGCTGCTTGGAGGGTTGGTGAATACAGGGCTGGTTTTGGGTTAGTCATATGTGCGTAATACACCAAAGCTGGGGACGCAGCACTGTCAGTTGAAAGCCTACAGCAATTTACCCCAGCAACTCCAGCTCCATGAATCCACCAGCCCTTCCTAGCAGGGCCGAGGAAGGGCACAAGATGAGGACCACGGCCATAGAAATTAAAAGTTGTTTCACCTCATTGCAAAGGAGTGAAAAAAAAAAATAGCAGTCATATGACGGGGCAAAATCCGAAGGTACGAAGCACTAGATGAGATACTGCAGACAGAGAAACATCAAGAAATCACGCTGTTGAGTATGTTGGTAGTTAAATAAGAGCAAACTGGTCCTCCAGCAATGGAAGTGTGAAAACTCATCAGCCCATAATGCAGGGAAGGTTATGGTTTGTAATGCTTTTTTATAGTTCAACCTCCACCAACTTGATCTCCTGCAAAAATACTGGAACATATCCTGAAACAGGGCATTGAGAAAGACCTGGGAGATGTCAAAGGAAGTAAGAGCCAACATGGATTTGTCAGATCGTGTCACACTGACCTAATTTCTTTCTATGACATTGTAATGGGCTCAATGGATGGGGGGGAGGTAGGAACGTCTTGTTTTTTGATTTAGCAAGGCTTTTGACCCTGAATTTTATGATATATGTGTAAGTAAAATGGAGGAATATGGTCCAGGGAAAACTACTGCATGGCAAGTGAAAAAATGTTGGCAAAATATACATGGCTTTTGAGGGGTTCATCTGTAAAATGGAAAAAATAGTTTCCAGTGGGATTTTTGTCTGGTGGCACAGAAGAAAACATGAGTAACAGCACCACTTTAGTTTATCTATGAAGTACCCAAGACTATTTTAAGAACAATTCCTAGAAGTGGCCCATTTCAAGTTCCAGAATGTCAGACCAGGTCTCCCATAGGATAGGTTACATACTGTTTAATGTATACTGAGATTTCCACAGCTATGACACTACTCTGACATAATGACTGCTCAGCAATGTGTTGTTAGAGTCTTGTTAGATTTAGCTAAGAAAAAATAGATGACAAAGATACAACCAGCAGACACTGGATAAAAAACAGCCTGGTGGATTGTCTCCTGGGGAAAGTACAGTACCTTCTGCCCTGAATTATGAATGCTTTAAGGACAAAGTGGGCACACTTCACAAAGTAGCAATATGTCTTTTTCTGTATTTCCAAATTCTCATTGCAATAGGAGAGGATGAAATTGTGTATGGTGACTCTTCTCTTTGTAACACTTCAGCAAACCCAGAGCACTATGGCAGTTTAGTTAAGGTGCTTCTCCAGACCAGCCTTCCTGTACCTTTGGAGACACTTCCCCACAAAAAGCAAAAAGCAGGAAAAAAGGCAAACATCTGATTGTTCTGGAGTAGATCCATATGCCCTTCTATTCCAGATCCTGGTGATAAAATATCGTAAAGGTGACTGATTCCAGCTTTCACCAGAAAGGAAATTAGCTGTAAATGCTGGCCAAAGGAGCAGCTTTGGTTTTATTTCTGGAAGCTAAATGCTTCCAGGCACTGTGTCTTGCAGCTGGAAATGCTAAGCTATTTGTCTCGTCTTATCAACATCACCAAAGTGTGAAAGGAAACAACAGTGAATTATGACTATAAACTCAAGTCCTCACAAATGACAGAAAGTAAATAATACAATTTTATAGCCTGCAACGTCACTGCACCAGATATTCCTGAGAAATGTCTCTGAATAAAGTAGGAACTAACCAAAGTAAAGCCTACTTTCAAAATCAGAAGGAAAAAAAATAAAAAAGAGTTAGTTTCTCTCTTGAATGTTTCTTCACAAATTTCTGGTGTTTCCTTATGGCACTTACACGTCATGAGGAAATGAAAATACCAGAATACTTTCTTCATTCTACTTGTGCTGCATATGCTTACCTTTCTGATCCATTATTAGATCTGCTTAAAAAAAAAGAAAAAAGGAAAGTATTTTTGGAAGAAATCACCATTGGTTCGGTTTGCAGAATTGAGGTAGAACAAATGTTTCAATTTAACACATTCCTAACAGCATACTCAATCCTCATGTTTAGGAAAACCATTGTAGTAGTCAGTATAATACATTCATGGAATTGGTGTTTGAATAATTAAAAATGTTAGTAACTGTTTCAGTGGCATTTTAAGTAAAAGAGTGCACTCAAATCAAGCAAAAAAGAACAAAAAGGTGATATTTTTCTATCTATATTACAAAAGGCAGCATTTTTATTCTCTCTTTATTACAGCAGCACTTGCAAATCACTACAGAGTATGAAACCCACTTGTTTAGGCTTTGTACAAGCCTGCACTGAAACGTAATATGATGCCATCTGAATTTAAAGGATTTTTACTGAAAACAACATCAACATTTATTCTGTCTTATCCTCAGTTGAAGGTTTTTTTCTATCAGATAATGCCATCTCTAATAAAAGCTAAAAACATACACAATGACAGTTCTTTAAGGGCATCTACATGTATGTTCACATAAAGCTTTTAGTGTAAAACCTGATAGGCAATTTCAGTAGTTTAAAATTGTTCTTCTTTTATCTCAATGGCAAGGGACTGCTTTCATTTGTAACAGGATTTGGAAAATATTAACCATTGCCATCAAATGGTCCTGTGCTCTTCATTTATAAGAAACTCCTTTGGTTTTGTTTCCAAGGACACATGGCAGTTGGCTTCTTGGGCAGTCATTGGAACAACTTTATTAACTTCCTAATTATGCCATATTTTTTAAAGTAAATGGTGATATTTAAAACCAATAACAAGAAAGTAAAAAACTGCACCATTTTTGCAGATCAGTTTTAATTCTGTTTTTTGCGACAGCTTTTTGGTGGATGGACGTACAGTCTTGTAAGACATTCTTCAAACTCTGAGGTAGCTCATCAGATGAGGAGCTATCTTCCCTTGAAACACAGGAGGAAATTATGTGCCCAGGAGTTCATGAGCTTCCAGGACTGATAAACATGAGACACCCAAACTAAATCTCATTTTCTGCAGGTGACAGACACTGGATCAAAAAAAGCAGAGTATTTTGCTGGCTTGATATGAAAGGGGCCAAAATGAACCAAAGCTCAGAGCAATGGCAAAGATGACGCAGTGGCGGGAGCCTTTTGGCAACTGCTCACAGACTCTCCTAGTTGAAAAGTTCACTGGCAATAAAGGCAATACTGTGACTGTGTTTAACTTCATCCACGCTCCCATGGGCTTGGCAGTGATGTATTTGCATGAGTCTCTGCCTCCTGATTTGTTTCCTTCGCTGACATGATAGGGGCCCTGGGAAGAACATGGCCTAAATCTTGAGCGAGCAAGAAATGCCGGTGCAAAGCAAAAAGTATTCTGTTGCCTGACACTTGCTAGAAAGAGCTGATGTGGAGAGCCATGACCACCAGGCAAGGTGACCAGGCAAGGCAAGGGGAAACCTTTGCCTCCATGTGGACATGAAGAGGGATGGGAGGTTGGGATGTTCCCATGTAGGCTCCTGATGGGGAAGCTGAAGCTCATTGTCTACCATGGGCTCAGCAATCTTTCTAAATGGCGAGGCGTGCTCCTGTTTACCATGTAAAGGTCTGCAGGAGTATAAAAAGCAAAAGGGCAGAGGAACACCCCTATGAGGTTATAGGTTTAGGCTCATAAACCCTTGTGGTTCACTGGGGAGATGATAAGGCTTTTGTGTAAAGCGTGCCATGTTCTGGGTGTGTGGTTGGCTTCCTTCCTTCCTTTTCTCCTCTACGGTACATCTCAAAGTTTCTGTCATGGAAACCTGACGGAAGTGGCATGCGTGGCTGGGCTGATGTCTGCAAGAAGGTACTGCACGGGGGACCCCAGCTCGGAAAGGGGTGCTGGCAGGGGTAAACACCAAGCAGTTTGAGCGATTCCTCAATATTTCTGTTCTTAATGCAAATTCCTAGTCAGGTCTATTTTCTTTCACAAAATTACCTAATCGATTCTTAAACCCATGTCAGTCTTTATCATCTGCAGTGTCCTGAGACTGAGCTGCGCAAGAACTGCTCGCGGGGCGAGGAAGTACTGCTTTTTCTCTGTCCTGAACAGAGCACCTGCTGGCTTCACACTGCTACGGATTTCACGGCAAAATTGGGTCAGGCTGGAAGAAACACAGCACACGAAAGTAAAGAAGCAGTCTGTAACCTGCATTTCTGGTGCAGTATCACCCTGGGAGATGCTGTGCCACCAAGTCTGTCCTTCCAGCCCAGGAGCTGCCTGCGTCACCTTCATACTCCATCTGAAAGCAGATTTGCCCTTAACCTTTTGGCAGGAGACAATCTAGCTACCCTTTACCTGCTTTATCTCCAACCCTTGTCTTGGTCTGCTAACGGGACAGTATTTGCAGCCTTTCATGTCGGTGTTGGTTTTGCTGGTTGTTACCCTGAGGCGCGGGGAAGTGACTGAGTCTGCGAGACCTCCGGCCTCCCCAACATGCCTCAGCACAATGAAAACACTTACTTTAAACAAACCAAAGCCAGCACCCTGCTGCAGTCACACAAGAGCACACAGGATTCATCCGTTATCATCGCCGTGTTCATGACACACAGGTCTCCTTTATTTTCTTTCAGTCCCATGGAAATGGAATAAACAGCAAAACACAGGCTCTCCACTGTGCATAGTATTCTGTTATAAATCACATGGAAAAAAAATCTTCCCCTCCAGCTATGCCAGCTTTAAGGATGTCTAGAATAGAGTGAGAATTATTTTTAACACTTATTTCTCATTTTGCATTAGCTAGCAACAGTGGGTACCCAGTGCATGAGAAGTGTACGGAGCAGCCTGACTGTCTGCCACGGGAGCTGAGCTCGACCCTGCCAAAGGTTGCTGGAGTCTTTTTATTTACTGCTGGGCATTAAGTGTTTTTCCAGCTTACATTAAACCTCTGTATTTAAAGGAAGACAAGTATATTCAAGAGGAAAAAGTAATAGCTTGAAATGTATTGCAAACAGCAAAGAAAATAAATCCACAAAAAGGAGAGTGTGTGTGTTTGTATGTATGTGCATGTTTAGATCAATGCAAATGTTTCATTCCCTGCCAATTAAAACAAAACCTTCAGCTTTGAATTTTTTTAACATGTCAAATAGCTGTTTCTTTTTAACACAGTTGTGGGTTATTGGTTGAAACCAGTTGTTCCCCATTAGCTTTTTTTAGTTTCAGGACTTTGGAATTTTCTAGTTGAAAATATTTGGTTAAAAAATAATGAATCTACTGCAGTCTCAGCAGTCATTAACAGGACTCAGTATCTCCAGATCGCAGTGATAGCTTCCCAGGCCTGTAACACTTTTCCAGTTGTTTCTAAACCTGAAAAAATAAAGCTTTAAGCAAATTTCCTTCCCTTTCTTTTATTAGGAAAGTGGGAAGGAGTCTGTAGTGTGGATGCAAGGAGAGACTCCTTCATAAAGACGGATTACAGGAACTAAGACTCAAGAGTTTCTGAGCTATTTTTTATTATTTTACTTACAGCAGAAAGAATAAACTTTGCTTTGCAACTTAAATGAATATTTAGAAATTTCTATTTGAAGCTTGTAGAAATGAGATTCTTAATTGTTCCCCAAATTCAGTTGTAAACAATTTTGGTTTTGACATAACCACAAAATCTAAAACTAAAATTAAAATGGTTTGCCTTGGAATAGCCAGGAGCTCTCCTTTGCAATTTTGGTATAAAAAGCTGTGGAATTAGCATGAAAAATATAAAGCCAGCATTTCTGAATGTTAAGTTTTGCTTTTTTTCACTAAGAAAATATAGAAGGGGAATGTCAAAATTGTAAAAAAGAGAGTTTCTCAAGGACTTCAAAGGAAAATGCATCATTCTATAGGAACATGTGCTGTAAGAAACCGGTGGAAAATAATTAACCCATAATTAACATTTCTGATAAGAAGAAAGAAACCTGGTACTAACTTTCTACAAAATTAACTCTGAAACCTCTCATGAAATTGATTTCTTTATTTAGCAGTTCAACAACAACAGCCCCCCCAAATAATAATAAAAATACAGACAAAAACTTAATTCATTTTTAAAGCATTTAGCACAAGTAGTGCCTTACCAACAGACTCTTAGAGTCTCTTTAGACAGTCAGTTGTGCTTCATTTCTATTTCACACTTCCCTGTTTGAAGTACATTTTCCAAGTCATGCAGCAGATAAACAGCACTATACTGGCCAACGGTAGAATAAACGCTATACCATACAGATATCTAAATGTAATATCTTGGTAGGATTTTTTCATTTTTTCAAGATAAATGGAATTGGATCCAAAGTAATAAAATAGCTATTTGAATTGTGGCAAGAGTATTCCTACTGACTGCTTCCTAAACAGCACAAGAGAAAAACCCAGTAACAGCAGAAGTCTCATCATCAGCTGAGGAATAGCAGGAGAGGAAGAACTGAATTTTGGTAGTGAATGAGAGGCGGAAGATGAGAATGACAGGTTTAGAAAAACCTGGGGCAGAAAAGCATATCCAGGAGAACTGTGTGGTTATGTTGTAACAGGGGAAGCAGGAGTCTTATCCCTATAACAAGCATGTGACCAGCAGAATTATTTCCCAGTTTTCACCCACAGTAATATAATTCTGTCTGCCTTTGCCTTTATCATTCTATGTATCTTCTAAACTGCTCATAATCATTGTGGAAAGCTCATTGTGTTACAGAGAACAGAAAGGCAAAGAAACCAGAAACAGAGTGTAAGGTCTTGGTCGTCACCAGTCGGGCACCAGTTGAATGTATTACATGTTGTCATACTTTCCTATTACAGGTCCTAATGTATTTATGGGCAACATATCTATTGCCCATTGAAAAAGATCTTTCTCCCTTGGTTCCTAACGTTGTTGGTAACAGCACCGCCATATGATCTGTTAATGAGAACTATATAGAAATTTCCGTATTGCATAAGTGTAAAAGAAGTCAGGTCACACAAATTCAGGACAGCAGATTTTGATGGACTCTACGCTACTGAGAAGACAATCTTGTTCTTGCAGCTTCGTCAGATATGTACACGCTTACCAGGTCATACGTATTTATGTGTAGGTGCTCAGAGATGGATGACCTCACATAAATTTATCTCCTGCAATCATCACCCCCGTATCAGTGGTAATTATCTGAAAGGCATGTAGCTCCGGGCTACTCAGGTATGCTTCGTGCCACATTTTCGTAGTCTTTGCCCCTTCACATCCCACTGGTGTTTGGGCACTCGGTGAGCTCGTTGTCTTGCCTCCACCAGACTGACCAGCATTCCCAGGGCTCTTCTGGAACATTCGAGTTGATCCCCAGTCCGGCTACAACCATGCATCTGCTTGCTTGCTTCAGCCAGTGGTAGTTAATTAATCATTGGAACAATTTAGCAAAGTCACCAGTGAAGTCTCTGTTTTGGTATTTTAGTTTTCCAACCCTGTTTTGCTCTATCCTGTGTTCATTTGAGCTCCAGCAGTCTGTGCTATGTGCAAGGATGAATCATAAGTCTTCAGTGGTCACCTCAGGTTTTATAACCTGAACCAGTCTGAACTAGTGCCAGGAGTTTTTGAAACTCTTCTGAATTTGCCCATGAGCCTGTTACAGCTTCTTTTCTGCTTACTCCTATCGGTCCCTTGCTCTCTAGTGTTTGTCAACAAGATCCTAATCTATAATTCAATTTAACCACTTTGATTTTCTTTCTTAATGGACAGGCTGGTGAGAGACTGGGATGTATCTGAGACTGGACTAAAATGTAAATTAGCTTAACCAAATCTTTCCTTTTAATTAGAATAATAGTTTTGCTCCATATCTTACATTCATGTGGATATTCAGCCTATGGGTAAGTAAATTAAATTTAAGAGTATGTAATTCACATTGTATTTTTATTGGACTCTGAGTCATAACTTGTTTTTAATCTTAATTAGAACTGCAGTTCCTCTAAACAAGCAAAATGTGTCATAACAATTTAACACATTATGGAGCTGGCCGATAAATCTGGTGCTCAGAAAACAGTGCCGTGATTCAGTGCAGTACAGCCTGGGTGAGAAGCTATCATCACCCTCTTAATCAGCAATGAATTTGTGGATCTTGATGTGCCAGGAAAAACAAAGCTGCTGTCCCTGGGTGATGGCAGTACCTCAGCAGCCGAGGGTTCAGTTGCAATGGTGAAGGGGTAACAACTAAAACTGACACAACAACTTGCCAAGGTAGATCTGCATTACCTGGAGATACCTTGTCACATCAAGCCAGTTAATAAACTCAAATAAACCAAAATTAACTTCTCTCTCTTTTGGCTGCTGCTAAAAGGCAGGAGGGCCGACCCCTAGGCTGCCCGGTGTGCTCAGCCAGTGCTCCCCGTACCGAAGCAGAAGCTAAAGGCTGAACTGGAACCTGGGTGCTCAGTGAGATGTCAGGGTTTGAAAGATATATATTCCTTTAGAAGCTGCTGGCTGTCAGTGTTAGGGTTTAACTGGAGACATGACAGTTGGAACGGTGAGGGTCACAGCACCTTAAAGATAGCAGTGAGGTTTCTGATTTCTGGGGAGCTTTTTGGGAGGTGGGAGTACACAGGACCAGAATATTACTTAGGCAACTGGGTGCCCCTCCACAGTCATCATGAGTAGACATTGGTCATGGGCAAACTAGCTGTAAGTATAATAAGTAAGCCTCTTGTTATCCTAGTGTTGGACTGTCCACTTTAGCGTCATTAAGGAGCTCATAAAGTCGTGACAAAGCACAGCGTGAGGCAACAGTGGAGCTGAAACACCAATAGTCTTTGGCCCGAATGACATACTTCTGTCCTAAAGCTACGCAGGAAGTATTCACCCTGCTGTTAATAAAGACAGATTTATATTTCATTTTGTGGTCTGGATGTATTTGCAGTTCTATGTGGACATGATGAAGGTTGTGTCAGTAAAGCAAAGCTTGAGGAAATCCCGCGAAGAGCAAGCTGGAGAAAGGAAGACAGGGTGTAACCAAAGGACCAGGCGGAGGAGGGACATGTTGAGACCTCTGACTCTGTGAGCCCTGAAAGTGGCAAAGGGAAGGAAAAGGGCTGGAATAAGCACTGTAAGCACCAGGAGCGAAGGGTTTTAGATTTATTAAGTATTTTATAAAAAATGAAATCTTAAAAAAGTGTGGTTTGTATTTTTTTTTCATTTCCAATTCTTATTGTGTCATTAGAATAAAAAGAAGCAAAAGGGAGAAAAGAATAGAAGAAACAAAGAAAAAGGGAGAAAATGCCAAGTAGTAGAAAATAATATTAATAAACTATTTATTAAATGCTTTAAGTGAAAATGGAAATGAGAATGGAACTTTAATTTTCTTTTTTAACACACTAAAGAAAACTGATTTTGAAGATTTTCATTTTCTATGGTAACTCATTACAGGTGATTTGTTTTTTCCCCAGCTCTTAGCGTACCCTAAAGGACGTAATGCTGTGCCAGATAGTAACCAGAGTCAGGAAAATTGAATTTCCCACCTGTAGGTACAGAGATGCAATGCAGCTTTTGGACAATTAGAATAATCCGTCTGTGTCACTTACTAAACAATTGTGTTCTTTGGTAAAGAAATATAATTTTCGTGTAGTACAAACACAGTTCTGTTCCCAAACTACCTCTCAGAATAAGCATTTCGCAAGAAAACAGGTGGCTCCAGAAAACAAGGTAGGTGCAGTAAAGAATGGCAGACATCACACTGGATAAACTCAGAATGGTAAAAAAAAATAGAAGCATTGTTTCAATCTGGTGACAAAACTTCAGGTTTCAATTCTACTGGAACCTTTCTGCAGATTTAGAGCTTAAATTCAGAATATCCACATACACACTGATCACCCTCAGCAAAAGCCTGCTGCAAAACATAAACTCAAAGGATAGAAACAGCGCAGAACAGATGTGGTAATTTTTAGATGATGCACCACTGAAAAATGGAGCATTGCCAGCCCCGTTATTTGAGCAGTGCTGCTCTGGGCACCTGTGGGGAGCATCTTCTGGCTAAGGTGAGAGATGAGGGAGCTGAGTCCAGGTCAACAATAGCGTTGTATGTGCAAGTGGGACTGCTGGATGCTGCCAGCATGAAATCTCTTGTTGCTCATGACCTTTCAGTGATGGGGGGGGGGAGAAAAAAAAAAAAAATAGAATTTGTTGCTGTCTTTCAAGTTGAACACAAAGAAGCAGAGCAGAGAAATCTATTTTAAGAATACCAAAAACCCCCGCAACATTTTAGGAAGATGATCAGAAGAAAAAAATAGCTGTAAAAATAACATGTGTTAGATTTCTATATTACAGCGTTACAATTGTTGAAGATCACAGGGAATATATCCATGAAGCACCACAGCTGAAATGTTGCTAAGCAGCGTCAGAGTCTTAATTCCCGAAGTGGCATTTGAAACCAGGATCGCCTCTACAAACGGCAAGAGAGCGTTCTTCCCTCCCCACCTTCCCAGCTCATTTTCATTCAAGGTGGTGGAGGCCGCAAACTTTATGACTTCCTCCTAAACTGAGCTTTTGAGCTGCACTCCCCAGACTATTGCCAACGTGCTAAAACATCAGCAGAGGTGAGCTGTCATGCTGGATGATGACTAATGACTGACTGATGACCTATTCACAGACAGAGCATCCTCTGGTTGGTTTATCCCAGCTGGTACTCATTAAAGAGAGAACTCAGGCAACAGCAAGTAGAAAAAAGACAGGTACATTACAAGATTTCGCACAAGTTATTTTAATTTGGAACTGAATTTGCATGAGAAGGGTATGAACACCTGAGCGATTTTAATACACAGAGACTTTTGGGTGTCTGGCAGACGAGCTTACAGGCAGAGCTAGAAATCAATGTTTTAATACACTTAGAAACTAATGCAAAAAATACACACTAGACACATCACACTGGTAGCTCTCAAGTGCTTTCTCTCGTGGTCCCAGTTCTGGCATAATGCCCTTCCTCTTGCCATCTCCAGGCTTATGACACTGATCCCCTGTAATAATACTAGAAACCCCTGAAATAATATTTTTTAGTTTTCTTCAGTTCCTTTGTTTTTTCCTTTTGTGCGTGTTCCTTGTAAAACTTATCTTGGGAAGTCAGTAACCCTGCAAAGGTGATGTCCTTCTGCCAGTAGCTCCAGCAAGTACCATGGGTAAAGGGTGTCCAGACAATAGCTGCTATCGCATCACGTACCTGTTGCCACACATCTTCTCCCCAAATAGATGCTCACGTGTTCAGCTACTTTGATCTCATTGTTAATTCCCCTAGTGCGGCAGCCGGTACAGCGCGCACACTTCACACAATAACTGAGCATGCTGGAGGGATGCTCCTCACTCCTCCCCTCCCCTGGAGCGCTGTGCCACGTTGCCCTGTGCTATGTGTATGTCCCCACACCGTGCCAGCGGTAGCCCTTCTACTTGGTCACGAGCAAGGGTCATCCTGTACATGTCCTCATATTCTTTCCCTGTTGGTTGTATAGGAGACAACATACAGGGCTAGATCATTATTTGGTCTGACTCACTATGGCAGATCTTATTTTTAATGAATGGGTGAGGTGGTCTCACAAATTCATAGCACAGCATTAAGTACCTAAGATTTCTGGGGCTAGGAGGAGGGGTGTGTGAAAGCATCTGACAGGGCCTGTAAATAAACTAGTGAATACTTCCCAGTGATCCCAAGCCTGGGAAGTTCTCCTGCAACTGGTGTCTGGGTGACCAAGGAGAGGATCCAGCCTTGCCAGCGTGCAGTACTCTGCTGACATTTGGTAGGTCTCTGGTCCTGACAGGGTGATATAGCTCCCGCAAAACATAGTGTAAGCTTCTTCTGAGCTCCGTCTTTCCCATCTGAGTTGACTTGTATGCTGTCCTGCATCACATCTCACTGCATAAAACATTAATCTACTGAGAGGAAACAGAGATGCAGCAGCTCCAGTGGATAACTGCTTTATTCAGGGCATAGATTTTGCTGAGCTTCGGGTTCCTGCAGGGAAATGAAACACCTTACAAGAAGCATCTTATGAAAGACACTAGAAAACTGGCTAAAACGATCAGCAACCCAAGGGATTTGTGCAAGGGCAACTGGGAGATAGTGCGTGGCTTTTTTTTTTTTTTAATCTGGCAATGAGAACCTTGAATGTTCCTCTCGAATATTGTGTTGCAGTGAAAGAGGTGAAGAAGGAAGGGAATTACAGCATTTCAAACTGTAAGAAAAGCAGGCTGAAAAGGTTAACTAGGACTCTATAATCAACCCTACTGACAGAGCTTGCTTGCAGTTAATGCAGCTGTATTTACTTTATAGATCTCAAGCAAGGCCATGGAAGAGCCCTCCCAGGAGCTCTGATGGGTGCTTTTGGCCCATGCAGAGCTGTCTCAATGTCAGATCATGCTGAAATCATAATAACTGGGATACTTCAGCCTTCATAGAGTTATACAGAAACAGCGCGTCAAAATTTAATTCATTGAATATCATGGCCTTACCAGTGCAGTTTAACTCTCACCCCTGCAATGGCACGTCATCAAGCTCTTCTAGGCAAAGCACACTATAAAAGAACAATATTTCATGTGCTTGTTTTATTTCTTTATGGACATACTGTCCATATGCTCTAGGTGTTGTGAGGATAACATACAGACAAAAAAATTAATGTTCAAACATATCCAATATACAGCAGTGAAACTCAGGCTAATCTGCTACCAGAAAAGAGAATATTTCAATTCCCCTTTCCTTTCTAACAGTTACACCCCATATTCATATATGTTGGACCACAGTTAATTTCACAAGGAGCACAGACAGTACAAGGAAATCATTCAGATACTGGATTTTTTTTTCCCCCTTTTTCCAGAGAAGTGCATCCTTACAGATATAAAGGGATGAGCAAAGCGTATCAATGTTCAGTAGGCTGAATGAATGCTGCCGAAACACAGAGTCAGTCCTGCAAGCTCCCAGCGTCCCAAAGGGATCGCGGGTCTGTCTTAGGCACGTGCCAGGGCCCCTCGTCGCTGCAGCCAACAGCCAGCTCCAGGCACCGCTGAGCAGGGAGTGACAAAGCAAGGGCGGTCATTGGGGAAATAAGGTTGTTCCATGGTACTTTGTGACCTTGAAGAAAGTTAAACTCCAGCTCTGGAGAGTGCATAATTGTAGAGGCATGCTAGAGGCACCGCTTTAGCTTTAATGCACCCCCTCCCCATCACTTGCCCTGTGGAAGCCTCCCTGCCCCACCACAGTGACCTGGGCAGATGTGGCAGGATACAGCAGGATGCAGCAGGAATGGGTAAAATCTGTTCCTCACCTGTATCAGTGGGTATCACCCGTTTTCTACATTAAAAAAAAAAAAAACAAACCTAAATATTCCCCATCCTTGTGTTCTGTCTGCGGGTGAGCAACAGCAGATGCTGGGGAAGACTGCGTATGAGAGCACCTCTGCCCCAAGATACGCTTCCTGCTGCCAGCAATAAGCAGTTTAAGCTATTTGCAAATCAGCATTTTTAATACGCTCCGAAGGACCTACCTCCTGTGAATATAGCTAATCCTTTCTGAAAATATTCCTATTTTGGGAAACTCATTTTGACAATAAAGTCATAATTTAATTATTTATTGCACCCTTCCCTGCTTTCAAGACTCAGAGTTTAGCTGAACTCAGTATTTCGAATGAGAGTCACCAGATGACTTCAGCTTGGGAGCAAGACTGTTTTTCTTTGTATTCGGTGGGTTTTGGTCTGTTCGCCCTTTACCATGCCAGAGCTGTGGCAGTCTTCTGTGCTTATCTGTGAGAGCCTGGGCTTGAGGCAAGATTTACTTGGTAAAATGTAAAAGTTTTTTTGCTCCTAAGTGCTCTTTCCTCATTCTTGGACGTGCTGCTATAAAGAAAAAAGTATTATGAGGATGCAGCAGAATATTTATTTGATGTATGTAATTTGTGCAGCACACAGATCCCTCTGGGGAGACAGCAAAGGGGTTCAGGCAGTCCTTAGTATTTTGGCATGAGGTACCAAACTGCACTCACTCAGTCCCCAGGGTACCAAAATGAGGTAGCTAACTGCTGATCCCCAGCCCAGAGGTCCTCCTGGCCGGTGAACTGGAATAAAGAGATTATCCTTTTCTGCTCTTGAGACTCTGGGATCAGCTTTAGAGGGCGCGAGATGGGCAAGGAGCGCTGCCCTGGCCTCCTGGATGATGGCCAAGCCACCGAAAGTCATCTTTGCATCCCTACTGCCTCCAGCAGGACTCCAAAACCAAGCAAGGATGCAACTAGAAATAACCTGCGCAAAAGGAGAGCCCTCTCTTCCACCAGCAGAAGCGCGTTTCAGCTGAGCTCTCGGCTTGAAAGTCACACAAGCCTGAAATCTAAGTGCTTGTCCGTCAGTCTTCCGCCATAGATAACTCGTATCTTTTAAATGAACTGTGTTTAAGGAACGGAGATGAAATGGCACTAACAGCACAACATTTTCTGGCACTGTCTGCGGCTTTTCATTGCAAAAATCTAGGTCAAGATTATTTTAAAAGTAGCTTTCCAAGGGAGAAGTATCAGTCAGACATAGAACATTTGCCTGAAAATAGCTAATATAAAATAGGTACAAAACTGCCAGATAAGCACAGGGTGCAAAAACATAGTTCCTCCTCTCAGTATCGTCTCAGCGGCTTCCTAGCACATAAAACTAGCTGTAATCACACATTTTACTTCACTTCTCTCCATCACACTGATGGCCAATTTATCCACAGCAGCATATTTACAGGCCTGTTTACCAAATTGAAATTCTTCTCCAGAGCGGATGCTACATTACCTCGGAGCGCGATAGGATTTAATTGAAGCAGCATGAGAGAGCTGATGAATGTGATGCTTGCAACGAGGGGACAGGAGCTGGGGCAGAATTTCAGTGGAGGAATTAAAAAACTGTGCTAGCCATTCTTAGCGGGTAGCAGAGATGGTTCCAGATCATCTTCCAGGTGTGTAGAGCCAAAGCTATTTCCTTCAAACTATTGACAGACACCCTATTTACAACCACGTACCAAAGTTTTCACAGTTTAATCTGGTGTAGGACGGTGTTATACATGTGCAGTTGCGATGCAGACGATGCATGTATAGGACACATTCAAGACGCTGACAGAGAATACCAAGAGCTTGTGTAATTGTGGAAGATGGGCAACACAAAGACTGACTGATTTTGGTTTTCTGCTTATGTCTTCCACACACGCCAACTTCTGTAGTTCTTAACTCCGCCCTGTAAGTGCCACAAACCGTCTGTGCTTGTCTTTGGCACCAAACAGCATGCGGCGTAAGGGTACGGCCCATTCAGATAACCTTTGTGGAAGACGTATTAGAAAAAGGAGTACTCTGATGATGCTTAACTCGCGGAGTTTTTCTCTTAGGGGCCTGCTGTTTCATCAGGTGCCAGGTTTCAGAGCAACACAGGGTGAGCCTGAAAACACCCCTACCCAGTGTGGTTTCTGTGAGGACCACAGCATCTGTGGCCACAGATTTGCTCTGGTTTGAGACGCAGCTGTCAGATTCTTTCCTGCGGCCATGGACAGCACATGGGGTTGTTCAGCCTGGAGAAGAGAAGGCTCCGGGCAGACCTTATTGCCGCCTTCCAGTACTTAAAGGGAGTCTATCAGAAAGATGGGGAGAAACTTTTTAGCAGGGCCTGTAGCGACAGGACTAGGGGAAACGGGCTTAAACTGAAAGAGGGCAGATTTAGATTGGATATAAGGAAGAAATTTTTTACAATGAGGCTGGTGAAACCCTGGCCCAGGTTGCCCAGAGAGGTGGCAGAAGCCCCGTCCCTGGGAACATCCCAGGCCAGGCTGGACGGGGCCCTGAGCAGCCTGGTCTGGTGGAAGGTGTCCCTGCTCACCGC
>JAVKLA010000040.1:20939931-20962190 GCA_034782735.1 Sagittarius serpentarius
AGGCCAGGCTGGACGGGGCCCTGAGCAGCCTGGTCTGGTGGAAGGTGTCCCTGCTCACCGCAGGGGGGGTGGACTAGGTGGCCTTTGGTGGTCCCTTCCAGCCCAAGCCATTCTATGGTTCTATGATAGCATCACTGTGTTCTGTATACTGTTCCTGTGTTCTTGAATCTACGCTGTGATTTCCAAATTGACTAGTAATGTATCACTGCAGTAATTGTTACACCGAAATCCCAAAGTATGGGCCCTAGGAAGTTTTTGTTGCCTATAAAATTAGCTGTTACAAGAAAAGCTGTTACGTTTTGCTGGCATGAGCTAAGTTTGGCAATCACCTGTCACACTCATCACATTTTGCATCTATCTTCATGTTTTTGATTATATTTTCTCGGAGTTCTAAAGCAGTGCTACTCTTCAGATTAGATTGTTTCTCTTCTTCCTGTGGCCAAGTGATTCAGATGGAGACTTCACCTTTATTTCTTTTTGTTTAACCTCCTATATAGGAACACATTTGCTAACCCCGAAGAACCACACATACATGTACAGAGCACCAGTTTTTCTTGCCAGCTTCTAGACAACCATCCAGCCCGGCCTGAAAGGGGTTTGCGGTTCTAAACTAAGGGCTGGATAAGGACAACATCAGCTTTGTTGAAGCTCTTTCTTCGTGGAGAGCTTCCACTCTCGGCACAGGGGGTTGCTAGTCTGAAGATTCACTTGGGTCATGTCTTTCCTGCCAGAAGTTGAGATTGCTTCTTGATGAGTCCAAATCTTTGCATCACTCTCATTACTGAAGTAATTATGATCAATAAAAAATAGTTTTCTTACTTACTCCTAGTCTGGAAGCATGTATTTAAAATAAAAATTAAGACCCACTTGGAGTGTAGAGGCAAAAACAGTTAAAAATATAAACGGATTGAAAGAGGGAAACTAACAGGTAAGGAATCTGAATGTCTCAGCTCTGTCTACACATTAATAACATTCGCTGCAATTGAGGCATTTCACTTTTTCTGTGAACACAACCTTGCTGCTTTTTTTTAAGATCTGTTTTAAAATATCTGTGTATTATTCTATCTACCTTTCTTACCTGAAGAGCCTGTTCACAGTACACCTATTCTCATTAGATGAATAGCAATCCTACATTACGTGACCATTCTGACTTACAGTATTCATTATTTCCCATTGTGTATTTTTCTATCTAAAACATTTACATGGACATTTAGTACAATTATTTATTCTGGAACATATAGTAGAGAAAAAGCTGATCTATTTATCTAAATGTTATTATGTGCAGCAGAAAAAAATCATTTTCACAGCTGAAGCTGGTTTCATAAAAGAAAATCAGTCATTTTATTTATTTTTTTTTCTTCTCAGCAGTTACCAGAAATTTAAAATGACAAAACAATTTATAGTACAATAGCCCTATTATTATGCTTCTGTAATAACTTGTGGCAGTGGGTAGTTTATGGAAATCTATGCTTTGGATGAGTTTTTTGTAACGGCAGAAGATCAGAAATTACTCTGAATTTTGCCCACAATGTTGTCTTGAAATATAGTGAAAGTATCTGTGGATTGAATCAGAGTTCTCCCAGAAGAGCCCGAAAATGCTAATTAAAATTCAATAGTTTTTTCATTACCTTCACAAATGCAAATAATGTACTCTAAACACTTGCAAATAAGTGTTATTGATCCTTCTGAGTCAAGCAGCTTCAGTGCTAATAGGACTCTTTTGTAGCCTTCCTACACCTTAGAGATTAATTGTACTCGCTTAGAGCCTGGTAGCCCCAAGCTGTCCAAGTGTGGTGAGTGTCTGTGCCTCGGAAACCTTGCCAGTCTGAGGATGTGATTTTGCACAAAGTTCAGGCTGGAATTGTTTCTCATGTTTTACAGTATTGATTTAGGAAGGGATGCAGCCCTCCCCTGTAAAAGCAGCTGAACTGGCACTAAGCAGCACTGGGCAAGAGCTGTGTTTCTCAAGAAAATCCGGAATTTAAAACTTGTCTGGTTTTGAATAGAACACAGACAAAGCTGTTGAAGAGGAACTGTCACAAGTGTGTTTGGAGTAGGCTGAAAATTATATTTCAATAAAATGAAATCATTTATTTATTTATCGGTTTACCTACATTTTGGAGCAGTCAGTTTGAAACAGAAGATACAAAGTCAAACCCACTTCATTCTTCTGTGCTAGCTTGTTTGTCTTCCAATAGAAAAAATAATCAAAATCAGCGCATCTCCATCAATTCATTTCTATTAACCAATAGGAGGACAAGTGCCCACTGGAAACTACAGATGCAAGCACACTTTCTCAGTTTTGCCCCATCCATGACGGAGGTTGGGAACATTCTACATCCACTCCTAAACTACCCAAACTGAGAAGCTCTCGAGCAAACCCTACACCAGGGTGTGACTCTGAATACAGCAGCATATCCAGCCATGTCAGTGGAGTACTTACACTTAACGTTATATATTACACAAATGCTTTCAGGCTTAAAGCCAGACTTGAGTAAGCACAAATTTGGCAACCCAGATGATGGGAGGCTGGGGAGAAAACCCAGGTGAGGTCTGCAGGCACATTTGGGAATAGGCGGGGGCAGCAGTGTGGTCGCGCACATGTGGATAGCAATTGTAGAGTCTGAAGGTTCCTGATATTTCAAAATGTTTTATTTTTAATTGGTTCCTGAGGTCGCTCCTGGTAGACAAGCAATGTGCAGCTAGCCAGGTTCGTCTTGTTGTTGCAGCAAGGTTGCATTTCAGGCACCAGCTGGGGAAAGGCTCCTTTCCAACATGTGTTTCCATGGCTCAGGTCAGGCTGCAAGGATGGACGGACATGACTGTGGAACTGGCTGACCCACACGCTGTGCTGCTTGGGCGAGCAAAAGTGCTGGTAAATGACAAGACCTGCTGGGCAGAGACACAAAAAGCTTTAAAAAGAGTTACAGGGTGCTTGCTTAGAGGTTGTTTGCAGTCTGTAACCATCTTGAAGAGGATGTCGCCACCTGGAAAGGCAAGGCTAATGAGCAGGACTCAACAAAAACGGACCCTCCCAGTCCATTCCACAGGATTAGCTTTGTTGCAGTGGAAAAAATATATATATTTTTGCCTGAGTTAGTTAAAAGCTGGGGAAGTCAGAAGTGACGATGGAAAATCACTGCTTATTGAAGCAGAGTTGTTAATGGGACTTGGAATGACACACGCACCTTGCTGCAGCTGTAGATGAGCCACTGTAGGTCAGCAAAGGCATTGGTCTGTCCCAATGGTATTTGTTCAAACACGCAAAAGGAATACTGAAACCTGGTAAGCTACTAAAGGTTGGGGGAAGACCAAAATGAGTCTTTTCTAGTTGCAGGAAAAAATCTCAGTAAGTCTGTGGGGGAAAAAAATCACAAAAGTAAAGAAAATAGAGCTTTGAAATATTTGACAACTTAGATACAGAATATAAAAAGGTCTGTATCATGGAAACCTTTATGAAAAAGTCCTGACATATGCTGCTGCCTTGAATTAGCTTGCTTTAATTGATTGGAGAATTTTAGATTCCTGGTGGACCTCAGAGGTATTTAACAGTATTGTGCCATACAGGAGATGTTAGTAAGTCTAAAACATAATGTTTCTCCTCTGGTTCTCAATTCAGCTGGTGCTCTAGGCTTCCATAAAAGCAATTTTTTTAAAAAATTAAAAAATGTACTGTCACTCTAAATTGCTTTCTTATGTGTTTTCATCTTGAAAACAGCAGGTGGATGTGAACAAGCCCAGGCCTATTTTTATTTCATAGTAATTCCCACATGTATGGTGTTTGCAAGGTAACATTCAGGAAACGTGCTGATGCTGGTGTGCAGGAGACCTGTGGGCAAAACTAGACAGACTTTGGGAGGATAGACAGAGTTTTAATTTGAGATTAAAACATAGTAGTCACAAAGACACCACAGACCGACACCACAGACCAACACCAACATAGTTCTCATTGCAGTTGGTAATTCTGGTTTCAATGGACTAAGCTTTCTTGTTCAACCTTAGATCAATCAAGTCTAAAGTGAATTCACACAAAAGTCAGATGAAATGGCCGTTTTTTAATAATGTATGTCTTTCTGCAACTGATTCCTTGTTGGATGGTGTAGGATAGAAATTGAGCTAATTAAAGGAAGGAAAAAGTTCTTTAGACTCTACTCTCCAAACTAAAACAATTTATTCTAATAATGACTTTCATAGTTTAGGTACTGTTTGTAACTGGTTTTGTTGTTGTTGTTGCTTCTTTTGTTTGTTTGTTCTTAAGAAATAGATATTTTGACCCAACATACTTAAAACTGAAACACACTTTCCTGATGAACTCTGCTCCCAGCCCAGCAGGCTGATAAGCACCCACCGTCAAGTAAAGCATCCTGACCTGTGCCCGAAGCTGAGCAGAGCCTTCAGGCCAGCCTAAGCCTCCAGAGAGCAGGTGACCAGGGCTCCGTAGCTTGGAAGTTTTTGTAAAATTACCAGTTCTGAGGGAAGCACGCAGGGTGATCAGCAACAGTGCTTTGGCGCCTGTGGAGATTTGACAAATTATTCCACAAAAAGATGAAACTGTATCTCTAGCTTTTTTTCATGGGTGTTTTCTTATCTAAAAGAGAGAGCTATATGCGCTATTTGGGGCAATGTTCTGAAGGGCTGAGGTGCTGCAGTGCCCGGGTTAGTCACGTACCGAGCTGTGCCCGCAGCTGGGCGGCTCCAGGGATAAGGCGCAGGGTGCTGCCGGCACGCCGGCACGCGTCAGCCCTGCCCATCCTGCAGAGCCTCCCCGACTGTCCCTCGGGTGCTGTGGGTGAGGAGGACGTGGAACTGCAACTCTGCGTAATGCCAGTGGTGGGGTGAAGTCACTTCAACAGGCTGAGGAAATCTACCAGGCTAGCCATGAAGTGATGTGACTGCAGGTGTCGTTATTTTTACTCGAGTCAAGTAAAAAAAGAGCGTAACTACTCTTACGTGTAAGGACTGAACCAACCCCATTAACTCTATTCCCCCAGAATTTGTTTTGACTTACATAATAAAGACAGCTAGTCCTGCTTTAAAAACAAAAAGTAGATTGATGGATTTTAGACGCTTTCACCATTTAGTAATGGCTGAACTATTTTCGGAATCACGGTCTTAGAGAAGAAGGGCTAAATTTCCCCTGAAAGCTACCTGGGCACTGATGGCTGCTCTGTGGCTGGCCCAGGGGAGATATGCCACTTGCAGAGGAAGGTATTACTGGGGATGAACGCAGAACACCTCAAGCATTCAAGCTAACATTACTGTTTCCTATGGCAAGTATTTTACTCGCTGAATGTCTGCTCTATCCATCCTCAAAAGGAAGGAATAAACATAGAGAAGTACAAAAAGAGCACTCAGGTAAGGTAAGAAGCTATAATTCGTGACTGACCATCTAAAAAGAACATTTTTTTCCCCTGAAGATACTGCACTCAAAGAATACAGGCAGAAAATGAGACTTCTGCAAAGACATAAATGCACCTTTTCAGCTCAGTGCTGAATGATGAGTCAGAGCCGTCAGAGCCTCAAGACCTCTTCTCCCCTGCAAGGCAGCTGCGTGCTAAGGCACTCGGGGATGATCAGGCAGTCAGAGCGCTGGCCTGGTTGAAAAACTGTGGCTAAAAGTGAAGTCAATAACCAAAGAGGAGCAATTCAGACGAGCCAAGCTTTGGGCTGTAAGTTCGGGAAGCAAAGCAAAGAGGTTCCAGGAATGAAGGACTGCTGAGAAAATCAACTTCAAGGCACACTATCCATTTGTAATAAACGAGCACAGTAAGAAACAATAAATCTAATGAGCGAAATGTAACAGTACAGAAATTAAGGCAGTTTCCTCTTTCTCTGAGCAACCTGACGAATGGCACAACGCGGCATTTAAGGGAGCAGTGTGTTTTGCCGGGTGAAGCACCGCTCCGTGCAGAGCATGAGAGCTGGGGCCCTGCCATGGGGCCGCTCGGGCTGACCGACCTCGCCGGCGTGCCGGAGAGCACGGCTGCATTGCAGGGGAGAGGAGGTTTTGTGACTGACCCATCACTCAGCACCGAGCTGAAAAAGCGCCTGTTGTGCCTTTGCAGGCTTCTCGTTTTCTGCACATCTTTTTTTTGAGTGCTTTATTCTTAGAAGAAAAGCTTTGTGGCTGAATTGCTTATTCTACAACCAAAGCACGTGCAAAGTATATGCCTCTCCCTTTCCTCAACAGATTTATAGGACTGCATTTCTTCTTTATTTGAAAGTTCATTTTTCATGGTGGATGCAGCACATGGGAGCCAACCCCAGCAATTTACAGCCAGGGAGGTGCCGGGAGGTGGCAGTGGGCTCCCTGCCAGCTCCACAGGATGATGGGCTCGGGGTGAGGGCATGAAAGCAATGCGGTGTCTCACCGGAGAGGCTAAGAGATCCTGTGCAAAGCTACAGCAAGTCACTAACCACCAAGCTAATCAAAGGTTCACGGCAGGTAAGCTTTTGGCCTCCTGCCCTGGCTGTTGTCCATCTCCCTCGTCAAATCCCAGTTAGTTCCTTGCATAAAGTCACTTCACCTGAAACATGAGTAGCCAGAGGATGGGGACAAGACTGACTTGCACTTTAAGCACAGAGGTTGGTTAAAAACAAACCTGTCTAACGTAATTTAGAGAGTAGTAAGTCTGGATTCAATGCTTCGAGTAAGTACAAGGAGCTGCATGACTTTGGCTGCCTGTACTGGTTTATTGGTAGCAACCCAGAGCCTTTATGCATATAAACCTGCATAGTTTCATCGACTTCAGGTATTTATGCCTTAGTTTTGCCCCAGAGCAGAGCACAAGGAACCTCGGCCAAGCCAGGAGCTGGCCCCTTGCTTAGCTCACTTGTCTCGGGTGCAGAACAACCATAAGAGGTTTTTGGTGTAGCTGGCAGCTTTAGAAATTGATTATTTTTTTTTTTTGCGCATAAATATAAATGCTCCAATCCTGCCCTTACAGAACTATAAGCCCATGCCTTGCTGGGGGACGCACTGCAGCACAGAGCTGGGTCAGAGTCCAGAGGAGTTCCTGCCGCTCTTCCTGCTCCACGGATTGACAATATGGCAATAGTAGTTTTACTGTTTGAGCAGTGTACTGGAATTAACAGGAATGCATTTGTATTTCTTGCTCTCCCTCTCCCCTTCCCACTCAGTTAACTGTGTTGCAGTATAAATGCATCCCTGCTAACACCAAAAGTTTTAAGAAACGATGTACTGGTTGTAGCTCACATAGCACAGTATCCCGTCTCAGACAGGGACCAAAAGGGATACTGAGGGAAGAGAATAACTGCTGCACTTCTCCAGGTTACCCATCCCACTTCCAACAGCTCACTGAGAGGCAGCGACTTTCTTCTTGTCAGTAAACTTTTCCAGTTTCACAATGTGTTTGAGCTTAGGCAAAGAAAGCATGAATAAGTACTTCAAGTTTTCTGCAAATTCGATGTTCTAATTCTTAATGAGCTCTCTGCCCATTACAGGCGCTGCTGCGTGCTCTTCTTTTCTTGCACTTGCTTGAGATGGGACTGGGGCGCTGACCAAAGAGCGTCCTTCAGGGACTGACGGGGGGCAGAGGACGGTCAACAATTCCAGCTTTTTCCTACCTGTGCTACAAGAAATTCTGTCTCTGGAGAGACAGTGCTGATGCCAGCCACGTATGCAGGGCAGTAACCCTGACTTTAAAATTTATATAGAGTCTGCTTAGTCATTTGCAGGTGAAAATGGCATTTGAACACACTCAACACAGCCAGCGAAGCGCCTTGCGAAGCCATGGCTGCCGGGGTGAGAGCAGGTGGAGGATGTGCGCTCTTTTCCTCATGTTGCACGTGGTAGAGACCCCACACCACCAGCACCTCTGCCAGTCTGAGATCACAGGGTTGTTCAACAAACTCTTTTTTTTCCCCCCCAGAAGCTCCAAGAGGCTGTGAAATCAGATGAGCAGCAAAGAACATTTTACACTGTCAAGAATGAGATCACATGAAAATGGAAAACTGACGTGTGCACGTTAACCGGTTTGCTTTTAGCTCGCACATCCTCAGAGCATCCTCCATGCCACTGAAGTGAGGCATGACCCCTAGATCCCTGGATACAGTGCTGTGTTTTTGGGGGATATTCTCAAAGACGGGATTTGTACCCTAACACATGCAAACAGGAGCCTCGCATGCCAATGTGGCACCCTGGTGAATGTTGCAGAATACATCAATAAAGCCCTTTCAGGTCTTTGAGAGGGATTTCCTGAATAATTCAGAAGTAGACAGCATATCACTGGGTTTGGCATTTTCTATCTGCTGTAGCTATTTTAGCATTTAGACAGCTGAAGAGCCGTCTGAACCATCAATTCAGCAGCTCCAGATTTGTGTGTTGCATCAGCTTGTGATGCAATGCCAGCAGCTGGATGCGATGTTCAGCGCAGCCTAGCAGAGAAATCCCATGTCAAAAGCCCCGAGGCATGTTTCCCGGCCACGTACATGCTGCACCGTCTCAGAAGCATAGTGGAGGGGGCTGGCAAAGGAAAAACAGTAGCAGATCCTGCAGGATTTCAGAGCCCAGACCTTCACAAAAATCGGGAGGTAGGCTCGTCAGGCAGTGTAAATACGCACTGCTCCATGGAAGTCACAAGTGCTACGTTGAATTACGGCAGATGAGACCGTGGAGCTGCAGTGAACAGCTGCAGATATAAACTAAAGTCCTGCCGCTGATTGTAAAATACCATACATTGTTACTTAGGAAAGAGAACAAAAACAGTGGTTCAGTTTGGGAACATTTTTTGTCCTTCTTTAAAGAAATGTTGGTTCGAGATACCAGAAGTAAAACTGCAAGCAGCAGATTGGTCAGAATTTGGTTGATAATTAGCTATCAGATCATTTTTAATCGCTATTCTTTATCCATTTATTATTCTCATCTCAAATGTGCAGCTCAAACTGAATAATTATATAAGTTACAGTATGCACTAATTTCAATGGACAATTGGATTTGGGCTTCGCCACCATCTCTTTCCTTTCCTGTGTCACAGTGACTCGTATTAAGAAGGGAAATAGTGTGGACAAGCTGCCTTTTTTTTTTTTTTCGTGCAGAGAGACATTTAATTTTCTGCATTGTGCAAACCAAAGCAAACTCCTGAATCTCTGGCATTTTCATGCTGACTGTCCCAATACCGTCTACTGAGATGGTCTAAATGCCTTGGGTTAGAGCGGAATTACTCAGTTCATTTTAATTGCAGTTCACTGGATAAATTTATCGAGGTCACCTGGGTGGAAAGCAGTCTGCTGGCTCCAGGTCTGCTGTGAGGACAGGCTCTGCATACCAATCTCGCAGCAGGCAGGAATGGCTCCCCAGCTGCCCACAGAGGGACGGGGAGACCGGCAGAGAAATACGGGCTCTCCTGGAAGGAATGCGAGAAAAATTATGTGCCTGGGAATGTGGTGAGACATTGGGGACTTTGTGTAGTAGAAGTGGTGCAGAGACCACAAGCGGGCTGAAAAAAATAAAAATATTCTATTTCAGTTCTCAATGACCTGAAAGTAAGTATCTCAACGAGATCATCTTTTTTTTATTGGGAGGAGGGTAAAATTCCCAGAGACAATTTCAGTTCTGGAGAAACACTTTTTCATTCAACTGAAATGAAATTCCTGGAAAAAAAGCATTCAGTCAAAGAAAATTATTCTTTGTAGCTGCCATGAGCAGAGCATAAGAAGGGAGTTAAACTTTCGGATGTTGTTGTAGTAGATCAAATGTACAGCCTGGTCTCCTCAGTGTTCAGCTTAATTTTAATATTCCTATTGTTTTGGAGTTCCCTGTACATTTTCCCAATGTATACTCATTCATTTAAAGGAAGAAGGGTGTAGTGATGGAAATGGTACTTTGTGTATTCACACAACCAACACTAAAAGCTTGAATTTTGTTGGTTTACCCCAATATTAGTTCCTGCTTCCAGGCAGCCTCCTGGGCTGTAATGAGAATCAGCAAGAGCTGTGCAAACCTCCTCTCCGTCCTCTTTTCTTCAGAGGTGTAACAGGGCAAAAGTTGTTTGGGCTTTGTCAGGTCCCCTAAGTTGGCATGGTAAAGTGTATTTTTTTTCCCCATATGAAATCTGTTAACCAGCACAAAAAGGAATCATTATAATTAGCTTTTCTTTAGATCATGTTCTGATTATTTAAGATGTGAGGAATTTTCCCTCGCACATTATTTGCTTTTACCCCCATACAGCTAATATTCTACTTAACAAAGCTGATACATAAACTACTTTGAATGGCTTTTCAGCTATTAACATTGAGAACAACTTAATTAGGCATGGTGAATTGCAAATGACCTTGTGAATCTTGTAATGCCTTCTCTAGGGCTATTGCCATCCTGCAGTGGCCACGCGTTCCTCAGTACTGCTTTTTCTTTAATAGCTGTGAATATAATTTAATATGGAATAGCTATGTAATAATCTAAGTGCAGGCTGTGACTTGTTAAGTACAGTGGGGTGATTGTGCCTTGGACTGTAAGACTTTTTTATGTAAATGCATGATTTAATTAAGATGTGGGGAAAAAAGAAAACAACGAAAAAAACCCCCAGGAAAATGGTATAACAAGACATGCACAGCTTCCCCTCCAAAAAAGGATGATTTATAAGCATGCTCTGGCTAGACATGCCTTAGCAGTCTGTGGTCCGAGCAAAAAAAAAGCAGTGAAGAGTTGAAAACGTGTGTTTTGGGAGGAGGGGGAAGGAGGCCTAGAGGTCAGGGACACAGAGCATCACAGGGAGAAAACCCCCGGCACACCTGGGACTCCCTCCCAGCAATGATGTGCCTTAGGACCCAGGTTTGCAAACTGGATGACATGCTGCCATCGGAGGGATGGAAGAAGAACTTCCTAAAGTTATCTCAGAGGTCCCAAAACATAATGGGTAAATATTAATTATTTCTGATTTCTTTAGATTCGTATACTGTGAGTTTTATGTGGGGGAAGAAAGCAGGAGGAATAAATTACATGACAAGTCTGTGAAAATCTGCATTAATGAGTGGTCTTACACCCCCAGATCAGCTTGCCCTGCTTTTGGGAAGGGGAGCAGTCTTCCTGATCCCTTGGAATCCTTTCCCAAGTCCCCAGGTCCTACATATGGAATTGTACTGCTGTGTGTGTGTGTGTGTGTGTGTGCGCTCTGCAACATCTCTCTTGCTAACCGTGGTATTCATCCTAACCCCAAACTGCTCTGCATCAGGAAATTCCAGTTTTCTACATGACGCTCTGATGTTTCCTTTTAAAAGCACAGCAACAGTCCTTGTCTTGGCTGGGTTGCTTCACTGTGATTCTTGTGCCATTTCTCCAGTTCAAAATTTTCATCCTAACTTCAAAGCTCTCACGGTCCTTCATAGCTGCCATCCATAAATTGTATGGGTGCGTTCTTTATTCTGTCATGCAAGCTATTAAGAAAGTATTGAATGGAACTGAACTCAAGACTAAATCCTGTGGGAATTCATTTAAAATGTCCTCTGAATTTGACAACAAAACATTGGTCATGCTTACCATATGGTGGTTTCACTTAAACTCCCACTTTTCAGCTTCTGAAAATGTCACGTGAGGCAGCATCAGATAGACACCTTATTAAATATGTCTCACAGTAACACAGCAAAAATACAACATAGACACCCTTTCGGTATTCATAAACAACCTTCTTATAATGACTCTGAGTCAAGATTTCAAAAGGAGCAGTGCACAGTGCGGTGGTGGTTGATGGGAACCTGTGTGATTATCTCACCAGATTTGACCCAAACTCACACCACATAGACTTGTGCCTTCCAAAAACAATGGTCCAAAGCGTATGGAGCTGCTGGCAGCATAGCCAGGGGGTGTATATTTAAGAAGTACAAAGACAGCAGGTTTTAAAGATACCCTATTAGCTGTTCATGATTTCAAAACTGGCTGAAAAACCATCCTGGTTAAAGAATACAGAAGGTTATGGTATCATGGCAAAAAGAATAAATTAAAAGTTTGAAAAGGGAAGTGACTGGCTGGGGAAGCTAAGCTAGCAATGAGCTGGAAAACCCTAACAGAATTAAAGGTAATAAACAGTCATTAGAAATGTTAGGAAAAAACCCCTTCAGGTCAATTTTTGCATATAGATCTTTGCTACATACAGCCTATAACACTTTAAGTGGTGACGTAGAAAAGGAAGAATTGTTCAGTAGATATTTCCATTTTCCATTTTAGCATTGATAGGCTAGAAGCTAGCAAAGGAAAAAATTAAACGTTTTCGTAGCACGTGTGAGTCTTAACGGAACTAGCTGAGGATCACTTCTAAACTTCCCCATTTTTCGGACACGGAGCACCAGCAGGTGTGGGGTGCTCTTGGATGGCTGGCCATAAACAAAATGTCAAAGTGATGTTCCCAGTGAGAATTTTACCAGTGTCAGCTGTGTTGATAGTGGGGTTTGCCTTCCTCTAAGTGTAGGTCTTAGCGCTCCTAGCGCTCCTCAGATCTCAACTAATCATGCCTCCTCCTGAGCCTTCAGTACTGGTACACCTCAGTGTCCCTTGTTTAGTCTCATGAAAACAAAAATGGTTTATTTTGCATGACTTTTCTGGGCTCTGTGTAGCGGTATGTGGGTGAAATGTAAAGGTCTATAATCTACAGGAGGTCAGAGGAGATCTGACCACAGACAGGGACTATGTAAAACACCTTGAGTGCCTCTATGCAGCAATCCTTTTTGAATATTCATTCCAGACTGAGTGTGTATATCTTCATGTACTCTAAGACTATCAACTGAAAGTAGGACATGACAAAAAGGAAGCCTGAAAGGACACACAGTTAACAAAAATATTATTCCCTTTTCTATCAAAAAAATTGCTGTTATTGCTGTTCTGTGTCCTTAGCCAGGCAGTGATTTTTCTCTCTTACAGGTTGTTGAAGGGAAGTCACGGCCCTACACTTTGGCATCCGTGGAGAAGGGACCCAGGGGTTCTTACCTTCCAGTCACACCCAGCCCCATGGCAGCAAATCACAGACGCCAAGGGACAGGGACTGTTGGAGAGTGTTGTTGGTGTTTAACTGGTTACACCTATCTGGAAAAAAGATGGACACAATTGGGTATCATCTACCTTTCATGATTGCTTAATAGCACTTTCTTGTCTGTGTATCTAGCATGGTGTTACTTCTGCAGTCTTTGCTTCTGTCAGAATAATTTTGTGTGCTCCCTGGGGATCCCTGCATTGGAAGCTGGTACAGCCTTTTGGAATCAGCTTTCTTACTCTGATATAACTCCTATCCACGTTATGATGAACACAGAAATGGAGGCTAAACTAAGGATTCAGGAGATGTCACTGAAACAAACAAACAAACAAACAAAATAATCAAAAGACATCATTTGAACACCTCTCAGGCTGATGTGCATAGGACATAGTATTTGGCAAGATAAAATCTGAAATGCTGGATTCTATTATATGGAATAGTACGAGAATATAAATCTTGACAAAAAAATTAGTCTAGTTTCTAGTATGAAATGCAGTTTGCAGCATATTAAAATTCTGACAAGCTCCATCTGCTTAAACCATGCTTCCTTATAATTTAATTACACAAGGTATCTGTGCCTGAGTCATTAACAGCATTATGAATAATGTGATTCATTAGCAGTGGCCTACATGTGCTGTTTGTTTCTTTTTTCCCTGGGATATATATCAGTTACTTACAAAGATTTGTATTTTGACAATCTCCATCTGGGCTATTCTAATACAATTTTCCAGGACATATTTGTTCTATTTCAGTGAGTGAGGCACATTGCAATCTTTCTCTGAGGTATGGGAACAGCTTTATAAATGCTTAGACAGATGTGTAGTTCTACAGTGTTAGCAGAGTTGCATTTTCTCCAAATAAAACTGCCTTTTTACAACCACAAGCAATATTTTCTGTGTTTCTGTTGGTACTGCTTCAGCTAATTTTTTTACTCTTTTCCTGAGTTAGGATCATATCTTTGCAAACAGGCAGCACAATAATAAACAAGCAAATAAATAAATAAATAAATAGCATTTTTGTGAACAGGCAGTATCAAAAAATACGAAAAATTAGAAATTTCCTAAAAATGTTTAATGCCAGACATTTGGATAAAACAGGTAAACAAGTTAATGGTCTCAAGAAAATTTTACATAGTTCAAAACATGGCCTGTCCCAGTGGCATTAAGGTTGTATGGTAGGTTGTTTCTTTTTAGAGTTATCTCTTCAAGTAATATAAATGTAATCATGTTAAGACCTCAGGGGCCTTTACAGGAGAGAAGGGCATCACTTAGCTGAATGTCAGTGAGGAGCAACTGCTAACTAAAAATCTTGTCATGGTATTAGGGTCTCTTCTCATACATTCAGCATTCTGTATATGCCAGCCCTCACCCAAGAAAACAGGTTTAGTAACTGGAAATAAGAAAAAAGATGTTTTCCAGCAAGTCTCACTGCTTATTTGCTTATATACTCTTATCTAACCATTTCTGTTGACTGTGATTGAGGGCAGGATGCTGCAGTAGGTTAAATTTTGATCTGAAGTGATTCAGTCAAGAAGAGATTTACACAGGTACTCTGATTTTATTTTTCCATTGCTGATTAAAGAGAAGATAGTCGGCAATTAATACATTCTCTAGTGCCATGACTGAATAATTGTAAGTGTACCGGACCCTACACCAAACAGGGACTGACCTCTGGTTCCCTTCCAGAGGGGTTTTTGGTCTAGCCCTATATGCCAAGTTGAAAAAGGAAGACAAATAGTATTACTTGATGAAGAAGGTGCCAGAGTTGAAGTTGGAGAGAATGTCTTCTTACAAGCAGAACCTATTTTTCTTCCTGCAGGTAGTGGGGAGCAGGATCCCTCACGCCTTAGGGCGCAAAGACATCTTAAACACAACTTTAGCATATTTTGCTCCGCACAAGGTAAATTTTTCAAGAATGGTGACTAACAGCTGGTCAGAAGGGCTGAAGTCGAGCCAGACTGATGCTTTTGTAGTGCCTACTGCAAACATGCCCCATACCCTTGACATAGTTGAAAGTCACTCTCTGTGGAGACAGCTGAGCACATGGCCAGTCCCGTAATTTGTCCCTGAAGTCCCCTGTTTCAAGGAGAGATACCGGTATTGCAAAAGCAGAATGGGTGTCTCAGATCCTCATCAGTCTGTAGTCGCAATTTCAAGCCTATTAATCTCTGGATAAACTTATTATCTTCCAAGGGAGGTCCCAGGCAGTCACCTGGTCAGTCTGGGGATCATTGCAAGAGGCAATGCTGCTGTAAGTCATTTCCGACGGAAACTATTCCTTTCTGGAAAAACCTGCACATTCGAATTGTTGAGGAATTAAAGGGTGACAAACTGGGTCTGAATTACCACAAATAGTCTATTTGCTATGTAAATGCAACACTAGTTTCTTGCTAAAATTCAGGCAGTTTTCTGGTTATTCTTTGAAATAGTAGAGCCCTTTCTGGAAAAAACCGAGCAAGTAACTACGCTTTCCAGCAGCCGTCACACAACGGACAGCAATGACTTGAACCCACAACCTCTCAATTACTCTAAGTAAGTCAAACGTCTTGGCTGATCGGACAATTTTGTTACATTTACCTGATGAACACAACATCTGTACAGATAGTCTTCCAAGGACATCTCATGCGTACGTGCTTTGAGAAGCAATGGAGAGAATGTAATAAATATGGTAACTAGCAGGTGATGAGGAGTACGATGAAAATAAATTCAATACAGCTATGAAGACTAAATGAATGTCTCCGTACATATATAAATCTTCTGCTCTTTATTAAGTCCGACAAAGATTTATTAAATTTTGTGTGGCTTAAGAAATACAAAAGAACTGTAATAATAAGGGGGGGGGGGGTTGCATATAATTCATATTTTAATAATGGTCAAATGGGTTGATTATATCTTTTCTGATATGATGAATATTACAGAACATTATATAAACTAATATTTGTGGAAAATTTATGCGACTCAGAGATGTTCAGATGGTTCAACCTCAAACAATAAAAATAAATCATTTTATAGCCTTAAATATCTTTGGCATCAAGGTCTCTACTTTAAAAGTATATGATTTCAGCATTATTTTTATCAGAATCACTTTTTTTTCTTTTTTTTGTGGAACATAAATTTAATTTATACAGATGCAGTTTTATGAACAGTGTAAAGTTTTGATTTCTTTCCATACAGTGTAAACGCAACTCTGTCATGTTTATTCCCAGAGCGTTAATGCGGGGTTGGGACCAGATGTGAGCAATGAGCATCTGATCATAGCTACGTGCAACCAGGGCTTCCCTCAAAGCAGGAGAAGGTAAGATTGACTGCACAGCACCCTGAGAGAGACCAAGGCAGTGCTCAGCAGCCAGTGCTAAGAAGCCCACAACCAGTCAGTTTAGGTGTAAGGTAACGAGAGTACAAAAGGGCGGTGAAAATATGTGGATGAATAATGGTGAGATCTTGTAGGTGTTTTGCTTGGAAACATCTCCTGGAGTCCTATGGTAGAGCCAGGTGCCATGTACTCTAAAAAGACACCATTCAACTAGAATGTGCTCTAGAGCTGCAAAAAAATAGTGCTGAAAAGGTAGTATAGACCTGTAAGGAAAAATGACTACTTGAAAATATCCCATCAAATTGAAAGAAAGCAGCTATCAGTCTGATTTCCCTGTGTCCTAATTGTTTTATTTGAAAAAAATTGGGAAGAGCCAGATTCTGCCCTCAGACGCAAAGTTCATGGACACATTGCTTCAGTGGTCCCTTCCAGCTGCTCGTGTGTGCAGGCTTAGCCAGGACTTTTGAGGAAATTCGACTGAGGTCGCAGAGAGCGCGCAGATCACCTTGCAAGGCTTTCTTTGCTGGAGGGTAGGGACTTACCAACTGACATTTGCTATATGGTAACGCTCTTGTCACCAAAAGAAGCTGACAGTTTCAAATCTTCACTTACATCACAAACAGCTTTGGATCAAAAAAATAAAGGTTACTAAAAATTCCTGGTAACACGAAAGTTTACTGGATGACTATGGGACCTCTTGAAAAGGAAGAGGAAATGAAATGATTGAAGGCTGGTGGCGTAGCTGGGAAGTGAAATGATGGGGTTTCAGTTTGCCTTTTGATTTAAAATAATTGCAAAATTTCTGTATTCAAAAATTCTTTATCCAAGGGCACTTGTCACGGGAGCTTAGAACGAGGCCTTGACAGACTGAAGTCTCTGAGGAAGCTATGAATAAAGCCCCCACAAGAAATTCAAGAACAGTAAACCCCCAGGAGCAAAAATTCTGAGGGTTCTGAAATGAATAAAATGTAAAGTAATAGGGATGATAGGAAATAAAGTCACATTTCTTTGCCCTGGTGAGATGTGATACACGAGGACTACAATGCTAACTTTAAAGAGAAGATGTATAGAATAAGCTACGGATATTAGTATCTTACATTTGTATCACTGAATGCATATTGCAGAATTATCTCTGTCCAGCACAGATAACTACATACACTTGTTTAAACATTTGAGAAAAGTGTTTTTCCCTGTAAGATCTGAAGCTCATGTGTATTGCTTTCTTCCTCAGAAAAACATGAAAAATACAAAATCCAAGAGTAGGTCTCTACTACGCTGCAATATTGATAGATGGACTTTCCAAATGTGATTTCTAGATTTGACTGTATTTAAACGTGTGATTTTGGCAACTTGTATACTAGAACAATAAAATGCATCCAGTAGTATCTGTGTATGTGTTAACGGTATGTTCCTGTAGTGTATATTACGTATGAACAAATTGAAGGGGTGATTTCATAAACTCTTGAAAAATTACATTATTTTTGTCATACAGAAAGAGATTTTGAATGCATGAGTGTCCAGAAAAGAAGACGAAGACAACAAAAATTTTTAGTGAGGACAGCTTCTCTATACAGATACAAGGTTATGGACCACTCCAGTGGGAACAAGCACATGAGTTAATTTAATCAACATGTGAACTGTTTGCAGAGTTGGACATATTTTCTCTGAATTTACCATGAACGACATTTTCAAAGATCGCACACTCACAGCTGGAGATAGGGATGAAGCTCCACTGACTACTTGGCCAGGTGGCCTAATCCAGGAAAGAAGGCACAAACCTTGCCTGAATAGCCACTGACGTGTGTGAGGCTAGCGAAGAAAAATGCTTGTGAGGAGGTGATTTGGCTTATTGCAAAATCTTCTAAAAAGTTTATGGGATAACAAAGATCATGGCAGTGGTGTCAGGACCTTGAGGGATGGTTTTGCACTGGTACTTTCAAAAAAGCTGGAGGTGATCGGTCTACCACCTCCTTATTGCAGGAGGGGAGGCGGCAGGGAGGTTCAGCTCCTGTGTTCACCCTGCTGGCTCACACAAGGCCCATACTGGCACTGCGTTGTATTTGTTGCAGTGATGGTGTGGGCTGTGCTTACTCTGTGTTGAATAAATTTGTAGAAGGGATTTCACAACGGAGTGCTAAAGTAGCAGGACATTCAACTCAGTGACGCAGGAGTTCATGTGACACCTGTATTCTTATTATTAATGCCAACTGTTAATGAAATGCAGAGAAGACATAATTCCATTGTGCTGTTAGTGCTTATCCCATATGAGCCTCGGAAGCTTCTTCTGCTCCATTGCTCTTCTATGCTTTGGCATAATTGAGTTTTATAATTGTCGATATTAATGTTTTCCTGTCCTCCCTGGCCTCTACCATCCCCAACGGACATTATCTGGGGCTTGGCATGACAGAAAAGTATATTAGTTACGTGGTTTATCCTGCCTACCTTCTTGATTAAAATCTGTTGATTAAAAGTCTTTACCCTAATAGAGCTGGAAAATGTGGTTGTTCTCTCCCTTCCCTACGGGAGGAAGATTGTTTACTAAACGCATTGTCAGAAACACAACCTTCCATGGCTTGACACCCAAAAACCACAAGCCCTTTGTAAATGTTTTCCCATCAGAATGAATTAAGGGATGAACTAGTTGCCTTATTTCACAATGAGAGATTAAGAGGAAGTGCTGGATGGGGGCATCGAGGCTGGCTGGGCAGCAGCAGGGAGGGGGCATGCATTTGTGCATCAAACTAGCCAGCAGACTCGCCTTTTTTGCTGCTACGTAAGTCTTTAAACCCCAGTGATCACAGTATCTTCAGCAAAGCTGGGAGTGACAGCTGGCAGAGAGGAAAAAGCAGCTTACAGCTTTCCACTGCATTTGAACCAGACTCCAAACCTAGCCTTAAAACACCCTGCGGATGGGCTGCTTAGCCCTCTCTTTAATGCCAGCCCTGGCTCTGACTCATGGAGGTGTGTCCTGTACCCCACACCGCCAGGACCGATTGACACCAGGCCCTTCAGCTGATGCAGCTGAACAAGTTCGTGACATGGATTATATCGCAAACAAGTCTCCCCAGACCCAGTATTTTCCCCGGGCGCGCGTATGGATGCAGGAAGAACTGTAAAGCCCATGAGCGTCACTGAGGCTGCAGTCTGCGGTGCAGCCCCTGACCCACCGGCCCATGACCCACCGGCCCGTTCTGGATGCTGAAGACTTTGGAAGAACCAGTCTAAGAAACAGGTCTAGCTGGCTCCAGGAACAATAAGCATCACTGCCTGTAGGGATGTGACAGCTTTGCTACGTCATCAACCAGTGGCCAAGGTTCATTATATCCTGTAGACAGACAGAGTAGAAATCTGGTCATAATAAAACTCTTCTAAGATAAGAAGCTATTTTAGCGAGAGGCTCCTACTTGGTTTCTTTTTAATTCACCCCCCCCCCAAAAAAAATTCCATCAGTATTAAGTATTTAAAAATCAACGGTGGAAAGGGAAATATTTTTGTTCATGGTCATTTTCAAGTTTATATTTCTCTTCACAAGCTTTTGGAAACTGATACTAGTTAAAAGTTATTCTTGTAATGAAAACTCATCCCGTAAAATGAAGCTCTGATCAGCAGCTATTTTTCTTCAAGGCAGACGGCAGCCTCATGAAGATTCATCTCAGCCTAACACACAGAAACAGTGAAGGACCCGAGCAGAGTTTTCAAACTGTAATGCTGAGAATTTTCTCTTTTAATATCTGTCATATTTTTTTCTGTTGTTGTTACTGCTGATTGCAAAGATTTTTAATGCCTTCTTTGTAATCAGCACTCTTTGCTCCTTATTTATTCATTAATGCCACAGCCTGCCTTTGTGATTTCAAAATTGTTCCCATGGTGACAAATGGGTAATATCACAAAAACTTGATTGTAACATTACTGCATGGACAGGACAGGAACTCTGGCTAAGTGCAAGTGGAATAACTGCTGTTTGCCCACAAATATCCTAATAACCAGTAATGAAGGCAAAGGAAATGTAGGCAATTCAACAGGTATCTTGAATAATGAATTGTGATTTTTAATCTTCCAAATGTGGCAATACTTTCTCTTCATGTGGAGAAAATGATGATATGTGATGTGAGCTGTAATGCCAGTGCAAAAGTATCACTGGGAGGCTGCGAGATGCAAAGATTTCCATCTAGACCTGTACCCTGTGTTTCTTGTTTGTGGGTACGTGAGCCAAGGCCATTATCTCCTGGGCTGGTGAAGCTTTAGGAGGTAACTGCTTGGTAGAGGTGTACTCCATAGAATCAAAATACAACTTACTTCCTCCTTTATTACTACTCGTTTATCGTCCGTGGGCCTCCCTGGAGCTCTCCAGACACAAATCAGACAAAGCCCTCTCAAGCAGCTACAGGCTCCACCTTGGTGGACCTCCCTGTGTTGCAGTTACAAATTTTTCTATATGAAACTACAAGGTGAGCTGAAGCTAATTAAAAAAAATTGATCTGCTCAATAAATCCTGTGGATGAAAACTGTAAAATTTTAAATGAAAATAGATTTTATGGGTTTTTTTTTTTCTTTGTCACAGAAAAAGCAGTGAAAGAAGAGGATTTTTGAATAGCTTTATGAATGCATAGGCAAAGGAACTGTTTTTACAAAAAAACCCCCAACAAACAACAAAACCCCCTAGAAAAATCTTTGTGTTCAGGACAGCAGAAAAACACAAGCTGTAGCACATAGGAATTTTTCAGATCCGATACTTTTTTTGGCACTGTAGCTCTCCTGAGCCCTAGTTTCCAAAACCCACTTTTGCTCCCAAGTCTGCAGCATGTCAAAGTGGCCAGTATGCACAATTTTATATTTCTCTAAAAAAAAAAAAAAAAATACAATTGGTATATTTTGATATACTCATGCTTGGGTATTATAAACTGCTTTTGCAACAGCTTTTTTTTCTCCTTTCCCACTTCTCAGGAGGACATACTTGCAACTACATGGTGGTGAAACAGTGGGTTTCCTTCCCATTTAAAGATGCATTTAAAGATCCTTTGCTATGAATGTTCTGACTTGTTCAGGGATTCAGCTCAGTTGCATCAAGCCCCAAAAGGGATGTTACAAACACACCTACATAGCCAATGGGTGGTATTCTACAGGTACTTTGTACGAGGAAGTGTGACTTAGTGGGCACAGAAAAATGAGTTATCAAGAGCCAAAGCAACACCTGCAGATGGCACTTTTTAAATATTAAGTAGCAAAGGCAAGCTTCATGCCTTTGCCTTAAGAACTATTAATTCATTGCTACTGAGGAAAGCTGTTGAATTACCCTTGGCAGAAAAATTTAACCTAGAGGGTTCTGCATGGAGAAATTACTCATGGGTGGGGTGTTTTGGTTTTAAATGACTTCTTCTTTGATTTTTTTTTTCCCCTATGCATTAATGTCAGCTTCCAGCGATTAATTTTGGAGCATTCACTGTGTATCCTTCAGAAATCAGCAGCTATTGATCCGCAAAATGCTGACTATTGACACCCTACCTTCCAGTTTGCACTTTCCTTCAGCTGCGTTGGAACAGTTGACCTCCCGTGTCTTGGCAGCAGGTCTTCTGATGGTGCTCCACCAAAATCAGCAAAGGGGACAGGCTGGGGAAACTCCAGGAAAGGCTGAGGCTTTCTTGATGTGAATGTAATGCTAAAGTAACCAAAATGCAGGAATGTGGAATATGGTCACAATTATATTCCCAGTCTTCTGCATTGAACCCTTGTGATCTAATAGGTGCTTAATTACCTTATAGAGTATTCCTGAATCATTCATTCTACTCATACAGAAATTACTTTCAAAAAACTTATATATTTGTATTTCTTCATTTAATATTCAAGATTACTCAGTATACCTTCTGTAATGGGTTTACGTGGCAAGGTTTTGGTGGTGGGGGGGCCACAGGGGTGGCTTCTTTAAAAGTTGCTAGAAGCTTCCCCTGTGTTCGTTATAGCCAATGCCAGCTG
>JAVKLA010000040.1:20973305-21002834 GCA_034782735.1 Sagittarius serpentarius
CCCAGCTCCCCCGGCCGCTCCCCATAACACTTGTGCCCCAGACCCCTCACCAGCCTCGTTGCCCGTCTCTGGACACGGTGGTCTGAGGCTTCTGTTCTCATGGTGCTCTGCTTGCTGGGCTGCAGACTGATAGAGCTGATTTCCATAAGAAACCGAGGTTAGTAAAGACATTTTTCTGTTACTTCTTCACTTACAAGCATCTGGACTCATGGAAGAATAAGGATGTGTGAAGAGTGGTAGCCCTCCAATCATCATTCTTCCCCAAATGTCCTCAGACACATCTCCCCATGCACAAGCATAATGCTGCTATACGGGAACTGTGCTGCAGAGCAGTCTCGACCTCTTGCTCCAGAGGCAGGGACAGCCAGGAGCCTTTTGGAGAGCTAGACCTGTTCACATCTCCCTCACCAGCCCCACGGAGGTTGTGTACAACATTCAAAGAAGAGGAGAGACCCAGAGTCTGAAAACTTCTCTTCGCTGCTTTCAAAGCCCTTTGCTTTCTGGACAGTATTACCCAAGTCTCGTGACCAAATGTCATTAGTTTTCCTGCACATGACAGTAGGCAAAGTGAAATGGCTTATTCACCTCTCTGACACTCAAAAAAAGCCATTTATCTCTGATGCAGATATATAAAAGACATTGTCACCTACATACCATCAAAATCTGATGTTCAAGTGCTTTTGGAAAATTTCTTTGCTGAAGACTATAAAAAAGCTTTTTTCTAGTACCGTACAAGCCCAGATATATAGCTGGAAATTCTCTTCACCAAAATAGAGACCACATTGCTACCATTTCAGCTAGCCAGATTCAGTGATTCTGTTCTCTGCTGTCTCTAAACATATAATTGCAAGATGATTAATAGCACAGTAAAAAAGACAGATTCTTCATTCCCAGGGTAGCATAACCTCTTGTACTTCAATTACACAAAACCGACAGAAAATAAAAACTCTTCGGCTCCTATTACTTCACAGACCAATTTAACTGAAATGTTCATGAATTAGTCAGGCCAGAATTGCTTTGGAGAGAGCCTGTTTGTGGAAAAAAACAATTTCTTTCAGGCTTTTTTTGCCAAAAATCCTCTTGTGCCTGCTTTGCAAACTTCCAGATTTTTTGCCACATAGAATATTTGTATAAAAAGTTATTTTTTTAAACAAACTTTCAGCAATGATACCACGTTGACCAGTGCTAACTGTCTGATAACATGACATCACTAGTGAAATCACTATTTGCTGAACAAATACATATCTGGAAGTGAAATATTACATTTTCCCACCTGTTGCTTTGCTCTTGTTTCAGTAACACAAGCCTTAGAAAACAAGGTTACGCACTTACAGGCCTCAGAGGCGTCCGACGAATTCGCACTTCTCTCTGACCTGTTTCCCAAAGGAATATAACTGCAGGCAGTTATAAACTCAACATATTCTTAAACTTGGAGACATATCAGTCAGGCTGGTGAATATATATATCCCCTTGTTTTAAAGAGGAATGATATAGGTTTTTTATAGTTTTATAGGTTTGTGTGTATATAGTCATATATGAAATTGACTATTTTTTTTTTTAAAATGTGTAATTACAGTGGAAATGCTGGAAATGAATTGATACAAACTGATGTAATGCTGTGGTCAAACAGTGACTTTCCTTTCCTGAACATAATTAAGATGGCTTATATTCAGAGAATTGCATTAGGAACCCAATTTCAAGTTGCTTATTAAAACTTAGAATTACAGAGGGAAACAAATGCCTCTCTTGCAGCTGTGCATTTTGGATTGGTACATATGAGGATTTGGACAGGGAGAGTGTTCAGGTGCTTCTTTAATGAGCTGTAAGCAAGCACACACAATGCGCAGGCTGGGAATGCCAGGAGAAAAAACGATACCAGACGTGTGCAATGGCAAAGTCCCATCTTGTTTTCTGCTCCACTTTCAGCTACATTTACTTCACAGTGACATTGCCTAGAGCAACTTTTATAATTCCCTGCTGTTCTCACCCCCACCCAAACCCACACTCATGCAATACTGCAGGTCAGCTCAGTTTTGCAGTGAAATGAATAATTCACTCTGCTATACACAGCACTACCAAACGCAAAAAGGGTTTTCGAGGCCAGCCCTGACCTGGGACTTATCAAAGTTAGCATCCTGTCTTGAATTACCTTGAATTACTCATGGGTGCACTTGTACCAACTTCAGTCTGAAGCAGCAGTAAGACACTGTGTCCAATTTTAGCTGTTTTAGCTTCAGAGAAGCCTACCCAACCTGCCTATAGCAAATCCCGTCTTTCTGTTTGTGCTTGAAAGGCAAAGGGGGAAGGCAGGAGTGTGCTGAAAGTCAATGGAGTGAGGCTGCGTGAGAGCAGAAGCAAAAAGAGAGACAAACCAAAATACAGTGTATTGGAGACGCATGAACCAGAGGGACCAGCAAAGAGCGAAGGAAAGCTGGGGAACTGGAGGGAGAGACAAGAGGCAGAAAATCAGCAGGAAGGCAGCCCAGGGAGAGCACAACCAGGAGTAGGGCAGATCTGTTCTGGCAGTGACAGCACACTGCGTTATCCAAGGCATGAAAATAGTCCAGGCAAAAAATACGGCAACCCCAAAGAGGACAAATAAGGAAAGCCCAAAGGCTCTGCCTTGCTGGTGTTTTAAAGGAGAATGAGACAAAAGGATGAAGTCCAGATCACATAGCAATGGTACATTGAATCCACAAGGCATTTCATTGTCGTCAGGGCCCTGGGAGCACTAATACGCTTTAACGGCCCCTGATCAGCTACTGTCGTGCCCATGCCCAACCATGGACCATGGTGCTCCAGACCCTGGCCTGCAGATTGACTTCCCAGCTTGACCTTGGACCTGCCCCATCACCACAAACTTGTCTGATGGTTTGAACTCTTGGTTAAACCTCGCTCGTTGCCTTGTCTTTGCCTGATGATCACCACCAGATTGTCAATAGGAGCTGTCGCTGTCACCACTCTGCTCACGGATACCATGGTGGGACGGGCTCCAGCTGCCGAGCTCCCCACTCTGCCCGCCACACTGCCCTTGGCTCCCCATCCTTTAGGGAGCAGCTGAACCATGCTGCTCCCCAACACTGATGGAGGAAAGGTCTGGGAGCTGCTCACCTCACCCCCGTTGGACTTGGGGTTTGAAACTGCAAGTGTCTGTCTGCTGTGGTGGAGAGCCTTTGCCTTCCTCCCAAGCTAATGAGAACTATAAGCCTGGACATAAGAAAACAGTGGAAAATATAACATAAAACCACTTTTCCTGGAGTTAACTACCAAAAACAGCCCTCTCAAAAATCACAGCAGATTGCATATACTTCTGTTATCCACGATCAAATAGACATAGAATTTACCTTGGATCTGAAGACTGTTGGAGGTTTTAAGTGTTTTGGCTACAAGTCTCTTCATCCTTCCAGTTAAATCTCCTCTAATTTGCAGTTCAAGTTTCACTAAAAGATGTCTTCTCACTAAATCAGTTAATGTGCCTGCAGTAGAAATCTCTGGGTGCTGCAGGAGGCCAAGACCAATGAGCATGGGCAACCTGTGTTAAGAAACGTCCTTCCAAGTTACGGCTTTGCTTCAAAGCAGCTCTGCAGAACTGGTTTCTGTTAAGTTGAAGTAATCTTTGCTCCCTGCATCTGGAAGATTGCCTGGATGGAAGCTGTCCTCTGCATCTCAGTGAGCAAGAAAACAAAATAGTGAAACTGAAATAAACTTTTGCAGCTCTTCATTTTACCCTCTCCTTTTCCAGCAGAACCTGTGAAAAGGCTGCAACACAGAAATCCTAACACAGAAATCCTAAATTTGTGAAGTTCAAGGACGGTGGCCAAGCTCCGTTCAAGCCCCTATAGAATTTGACTGAGGAATCAGACTAAACTGGGAAGTGATTAATCATTGCCCATAGGTACAAAACTTCCACTTACCAAATACATGACCTCTCTCTTCGAGCACGTAGCTTCTCCATTGCTGAGATAGACACCATGGCTTTTGGCCATCAATCCACACACCTAAAATTCATTGACTTCTACTGTGGAAGTAAGACAGATAAAATATAGCCTTTGATTTTCAGGCTGTTTCCCTATTTTCCTAGGTCCCTGGAGCCCTCTGCCTTTCTCTAAAGGTTTTTGTTCTGTTTGGGTTGGGGATTTTTGCATTACTGTTGCTCCAAAAGTCATGCTTCAGTTACAGAGGACTAAAACAAAAAATCAGAACCAATGTGGAAACAAATATTGAAAGGGTCACAGGCAGAAACAGCATGTGCTCCATCCTAATCAGCAGGGGTACCACTCCTTTGTTTCTCCTGTTTTGTACAACCTCATTCATCTCTTTGACCACAATCACTGAACAGAAACTTGTAAAATGTCACAGGAGTTCGTTTGGGTTTTGGCCCCCAGCACTGTAATGTTTGATGTCTAGAAATAACTCGTTTGTGTCATGGAAGATAATGTCATCCAGGAAACACAAGAGCAAAGACACAAGTGAGGACGGAAAGCCTGGGGCACGAGGAAGCTGGGGTATCGGCTCGGAGGCAGGAACACGTAAAGCACAGGCATCTCGCTCAAACCCTGAGCAGCCGTGGCTGCCAGCGACGCTCATGCTGCAGAGCAAAGCCAGCTCTTTCTGGCTGCAGGAACCAAAGGCAGTAGGGAAAGCAAGCTGGACTCCTCCTGTCAGGAAACCAAAGAGACCTTGGTTCCCCGTGGGGAACTTAAAGCTCAAAAACCAACGCAGCCTCCGTTTGTGAAAACTCGGTGACCATCTACACAAAAGGTAAGGGCTGCACTCTCATACACCAGCCCTAGTGAGCATCCATTTACGTGGGTCCTCAGCTGGCATTATAAAGACCAATACTTATTTTCAGCTACTAACCACATGGGTGGCTTGGTGGCAGGGGTGACACAGTCCTGGAGACATGAGAGCCAGGGGGTACCTGTGCTTTCAGGTCTGGGCAGTGCTTCTTGCCCCAGGACAAAGGTCCATCGCTAAACCCAGCTGTGATGGTTTGGGGTAAGAGCTCACTTGGTTCCCCTGGCTTCCCCTGGCTTTGTCTGCCAGAAAAAGTCTTCTGACACATTATGTCTCACTTTTGAACCGAACCTTCACCAGGAACTGTGCCCTCCGTCCAAGATCAGATCAGATCCAACCCCTAAACCATTTTGAGTCTGTATATAGGGCCAGTGGCATCCAAAGCACACTTGGTGAACATTGTCTGTAGTTGAAGGAGCTCTAAGATCATGAGACTGTGCTTTTTGCTCTTCACTGGCAGGCAGGAGCTACAGGCTTGCAGCCATGGAAAGCACCAGACTCTGGGTTAAACACCAGTTTTAATTCATGTCTCTCTGTGTCACTGCACCAGCCCATTTGCTCATACAGATAACATTTGCCATGACCCTGAAGGCTCCATCTCCACCAAGAGCACGCCTGGGGGAAGCTTAGACACCAGACGACGAGTAAAAATCCAGATGCCTGAATCGTGAAAATTCTGTGGAATTTTTCTTACCATCAAAGAGGGAGGGACAAAATCTGAGAGCAGGCTTATAGAGCTGTAAAAAAGGACAGTATTGGGTTATTAAAATACAAATTACAGCTAAATCCCATGGAAAAGGGGATAAAGCCAGGTACACTAGAACTAGATCTAATCAGTAATATCTAATTAAACCTCATACGTAAGGTTTCAATGGGCATTAGCAACGATTTGAATTCAGTCTGGCATTCAGGAGCTTTCATCAATGTATCCTTGTGCATATGCAGAGATGAATATATATATAAATTTACTGAATGTGCTACATGTATTCAGTACAGAACAAGACCACAACGATGTTAAATAATCCCGATCCATTGTATTAGCTCAGACAAATGGAGCTTTTGCTTTTGTATCTTTCCATCTAAGTAAGATCAGCGTGGGGATAGGGGCGGTGGGAACAGATTTAGATGCATAAAGTGATGCTCAGTGAGGAATTACTTGGATGACAAGCTCTACGATCAGGACAATTGAAGGACAGCTGCATGGTGGGACTGGTGACAAAAGAACAGCCCCGATGAGGGTGCTTTGAACTGCTGCATGCTGGAAGTACCAGAAGTGTCTCAAAATCTCTGCTTCCTGTCTTGCTAATGTTAATTTTATGTAACTTCATCTTTTCAGAGCTACGCACTCACTTTCTTAACAAAACTCCTGTTGTCTTTTATCATTTAAATCTATTAAGTCAATCTCAAAGCTGTTATCACATTCATGCTCCTGCGAGTCAGGCTGGAGATGGCACTAAGCACATGGCAGGATCGTGCCGGTGGTGGCCAGGGCAAGGCAGGGGCTGGGGACAGGGAGAAGAAGGGACCAGCAGGAGCTGTGCGCTGAGCATGGGTGCTAAACTCTCTACGAAACCAGGGCCATGGCATCCCAAACACAGCACCCAAAATTAGGGGAAGTTTTTAATTTCTTCTCTTTGAGTCTCCATTTTTTTCATGTGCAAAGGAGAGAAAAAAATGTTTGTTTTCTCATCTCAGAGTTTATTCAAAAAACACATCTACGAAGCACTTTGATCCTGTAGTAAGAGCTCGAGCCCTTCCACCTCCAAGAAACTGTGACCCATTTCCCACCTAGAGCCTGGTCTGAATTCTGCCCAGCAGATGAATGTTGAAGCTGTGGACCATGTAAACAGCATAAAGTAAACCAGAGCACAGATGCTGAGTGAGCACTGCCGGTTCTGGAACCTTCAAAGGGACCTCCGTGGAGGAAAAAGGGACTGTGTCCTTAAATGCTGTGCCTCCATGCACATCCCTCAAGAGGAACAGATAAAACCCCCTTAATTCTGCCCCTTGCTTCCTGAGGGCCTGTCTCTGTAACCTTCACCAATGGGTTTTAAAACAGCTTCTGGGTGGTACACACGTTACACATAGAATCAAAGACCCCTAGTAATGTAGTCTGTCCTTTGCAAAAATAGCATTTCCTTTATTTTCTATCATTTACAAGGAGACTGGACCAGCTTTCCTGCTCAAAGACTGAGCCCTGAGTCCCTAGATAGCCACTGCTTTGTCTTCTTAAGGAACAAAACTCCTGGGCTCTGGCAGGGAGTTACAGCCGTTAGCTGCTGCTCCACAAAAACCCAGCACAGAAAGCGTTAGAGCTCCAAGTCCTATTGATTTTACCAAGCAACTTGAAACAACAATTAACCTTTCTAACGATGCGTCTTTCTTTAAAATGCATCTCGGTTGCTTTTCAAACTTTGCTTTTAAAAATTAATGAATCAATGCAATTTTACATCTATTGACCAATTTAAAATGTCAAGGTTGAAGTAGGAAGGAACACTAAGGAGATGCAAATCTTGTTATGCAGGCACATGGGCACTGTTTGTTGGACACTTGACTCTGAACACTCAGCTCTCAGCTTTGGTTCCTGTCTCTAAGTTTTATCTCCTTTAATTCTCTTTAGTGAACATAGTAGATGTCATATGTATTTATAACACCTTGGAAAACATCCTGGTCTTATTTAGAAATGTGTGTGCTTATGTGCATTTCCAATTATGGAGAAGAAATCTGTCACACACAGCATTTATTATTTAAATAGGGGCTCAGCAGTTAGCTTTCATTCAGGAATATGAGTACAGCTACTTAAGGCTGAGCTCTACAAGCTCCTCAGCAAACTCAAAGTCCTACCAGGATTTGGTCCTCACTTAGATCTCCATCTTGAACCAGTTTTTTATTCCCTAAGCACTCATTAACAGTGCACCAGAGATTTCTTCCGCCTTTTCTTCTTTAGTGTCTACAAAACGACAGGCACTTTACAGAAGAAGATAGAACACTACTCACCCCACAGACACTGCGATATCTGAGCATAAGAGAAAGAAAGGTACCAACACAGTATATTCATGTCAATTTTAACTGGGGATTTTTTCGCCCATAACATGTAGTTTCTGTCTACAGGAGTCCCCTTTGCTGAGGCTACCAAACAGCTGGCGCAATTATCTGCTGATTAGCACAGGGCAACAAATTGGTTGGGTTTTTAAACCATCTAGACAGAATGGCATAACCGAAATACCTAGATTACTCGAGGACAGAAGCACCTATCCATGCAGATTTGATGCTGGCAAATAGCCATGTTTTTAAGACTCCAAATTAGCTAAATTACTGCTCGCTTCAGTGGTAGTTTGCTTAATTGAAAGTACAGACTGAAATTCTCAGTAAACTCCAGAGCTCTCAGAGTCTCGGGACTACTCCACTGTTCGTGTTGGCTCCTGGTTAAAGTTGGTACGGCAAAGGCAAAAAAGAAAAAAAAAGCCCCCAAACTCCTCTCTTTATTGTAAGGAAAAATATCCACAGTAGTGGTGATGAAATCACCACTTCAGATATCTATATTCTGTACATATGTATCTAAAAACCTAATAATCGGGATCCAGTCAAACTACCAATAAGCCGGTGAAATAACCTCCAGTAATTCAGTGGGATGCAGATGAAGGCAGAGCAGCTCCCAAGAGGATTTTATGGTGTAAGAGCCTCAAGTCTACTCTCTTGCTCTAGTAAGAGTCCACATCTTTCCCCTGGAAAGATTTCGTGTCTCCCTCTCATTCCCCTCTGATCTCTGCAAGTTTCGTCTTTCCCGCAGCCGCCTTCTCCCCCTCCACAGGAGCTGCAAGGGACATCCCTGTCACACCTGCCTGGTGGCCTGGCGAGCCTTGCTGAGAGGAAACTGAGCATCTTCAGTGAGCAAACGCCCTTCAGAGACACAGGAAACCACACACAAAAAAGCATTTTTTTTTCTTCCACAGGCATAACACATTAGCCACATGCAAATGGCTTTTCCTGGAGACCGTGAACCCAAATCTGCCAAACTTGAACTTCCATCTTGAAGGCATCAGATGGTTAGGTTTTTTCAAATTCAATTTCCCCTCAATATAAGCAGCACTGTTATTTTAATAAAGCCTAAACGAAATATTTTCCTCGAGGCTCATTCCTGTGCCCCAGAAGTAAGAGAGGGATGTCCAGCCAGCGGCAGCAGCAGTCAGTATGGCCAGAGGGACCCTGCTGCTACCCGGTGGCCTCTGCAAGGCGTGCGGGATGCAGCGCAGAGGATACAGCCTCCACCCACTGCTCTGTGTTTCCTAAAGAAACATCTGGCTGCCTTAAAATATAAGGAAATGAAAGACTTGGGCTTCAGAATGGGTAAAAAAAGTCTGTGTGCATCTTAACAACAGGCTAAAGTGGCTTATAATTAGCTCATACTAAGCAATGATGAAGGAAAAATCTTAAGAAGGAAGACTGAATTTTAAATGAATTAAGGTGATAGGAACGATCTGCATTTACTTGTCCTATAGATTAGTTTGCTGACTACTTTTTTTTTTTTTCCTGGAGGGCCTTTTAATTATGCATAGAAATCTCATCAAATACAGATGAAGAAGGTCAGAACAATTAGTATAAAACAAACACTTCAGCATAATGCACCATAATGATTATTTTCGCAACAATCACTTAGCAAGCTCCAAGAACATTTGATGCATTTTAAACTGAGTCATTATCAGATTTTCCAAATAATCATAACAACAATTCAGCAAATCACCAAGCTAAGCTCCCTGTGTACAGCCATATTCTTTTAACTAGCTGTTCCTGGGGCATCAAATTTTCTTTACACACTGGCCTCACCGAAGGAGCTGCAACTTGGCACAAACCACTCTCAGAAAGGAGATAAACGAGGATAAAGTAAATTGGTACAAATGTATAGATTTAGTTCACGGCTGCTGCCATTCTCCAATCTTTACGAGACATCTCAAGTCCAAAAGCTTCGTATTCTCACGGTTTTGTCGCATTACAGCCGTTCACATAAACCTGGCATGGCAAGGTTCTGATCCTGGAGGATCTCCTGATCCTGGAGGCAGAAAGCCACGGACCTCCATGCCACAGGCAGGGTCTGCTCAGCTCAGCCCCAGCTCTCTGCAGGGCTGAGAAGCCTGACGGCTCTCACCTGTACTCACACAGCGAGATACAAACAGCATTTGCAAACGTTAAAGCTGGTACTGCTTTGCTCTTATTTTGGGATTGTTTTCTGCTATCAGTTCTAGGTCGAATTCCTGCAAACTCAAAATTTCCTCACATGGGAATTTTGGCCTCTCTAGGGCTCTGTTGCCCACCTGCACAGATAATTTAAAACCTCCTCTGCCATCCCTACCTGCCTTCTTCCAATGAACTCTGAAGTGTCAAACAGGGCAGTTACACAAGTGACAGCAAGAAGGAAAAATAGGAAGCAGGACTGGAAAAGAGATAAAACCTTCCATTCCAAGCTTTAACCTGAGTCTTAACTTCACCAACTTTATGCTCGGCATTGCTGGAGACAGGAGCCCTTAGCCTGTGCTAATGAGAAACTGTGTTCCTGAAGGGTTTGTCAGGTTGTAGGCTGTCAAGTTTTAGTTCATTTTTAAGGAACGGTCATGGCTGGTTTGCTGCTCGCTGCCTGACTACCACGCTCTCTGGCACCGCTAACACAACAGCGGCCCTTCTCCCAGCCGCAGCTCCTTTTCCTTTTCCATAGGCACACCGTTGCTGTCCGTCCATCATACTTAAAGCTCTGCATTTGACAGCGTCCTGTTGCAGAGGTAGCTTCTTGTCCATGGGAAGCACTAAGCAGGTCGGCGGTGACAACGGAGGAAGCATATGTAGAGATCTCATGCAATAAAATCCCAGGCAGAGGGTTTCAGAGACAACAGGTACAGGGAAACCTTGGAAACGGAGTCAAATCTCTCCAGCTTCAAAGCAGGTCAACATCTACTTTTGTGCCATGCTGAATTAAGGGCATGCAGACTGGGGAATGGCTATGAAATCTGCCTCAGCTTTTTTCTCTCAAAATGTGGTTTCACTAAACTGGAGAACCGCAATACCGCAGCTGGCAGTTCAGTGGCTTTTCCTAAGGACACACAAACCCCTCTTGACCTCCCGCCATGACCAGTGCCTCCCCCTGACCCTCACGGTGCTGCAGGTGGTGCGCTCAGTGCTCGGGCACTGTACAAAAATTACTTCCCTGGAGGAACGAGGGTGTGTTTAATGCCTGGACGTCTGAAGTCCTTTGCGCGGTGGACTTGAGCTGTGTATGTGCGGGATCCGTCACCGGTGCTGCGAGGTCGGCGGGTGCACAGGAGGCGCTGAACGTTAGAAGAAACAAGAAAACTTGCCAGGAAGGCAACATCCCCTTGGTATGATGGCTTTCACTCCCCACCCACCTACCATGCACACCGGGCATATTTCAAATACCTGAGAATAACAGTGGAAAATGTCTCTACAATTCAAAGTAAATGGGTATTTGTACATTATTAGTGTTACAGGAATGACCTTTTTGTACAGCAAAGTTAAGAGCGGGATTGTGCCTTTAGGGTCTACTCCAGAGCATACTGGGAGTTAACGGGAGTCTGTCCACTAGCTGTAAAGTATTGTGTTGGACCGTTACAAACAGGGCTGTGCATTGAAAAGGTGAGGAGGACAGGGGACGGAGGGAGGGTGGGAGGGAAGGAGAAAGAGGGAGGACATGTGTGGATGCTCCCCAGACACAGCCCCATACCTATATGCCCAGTCACACCCCAGCAATCACCAGAAGACCTGCCACTTCTGCTGCCTGTTTTCAGAAATGGCCAAGGCAATGGATTACGCGGCCCCGGGACGTTTGGAAAGCTGCAGCTGCTGTTGCCTACATGTACGTCCCAGTCACCTATTTGTGGACTGCCTCCTGTGACTTTTTATAGTCTGTACGGTCTTGGAAGACTTTGGAATTAATTTATTATTAATTTATGCTACATTAATAGCAAGTCACCAGACAAAATGTAAATAATTTTTCAGATGGATGCTGTAAATCTCCTTGATTAAGTCCACAGTTAAATTTTGGGAATGAGTTTATACTCTTGCTTATAACTGGCTCATTAGCCTTTATCTCAGTTTTCATTAACTGTGCACCAAAACACCACGGTGACAGTTTTCTTAAACAGAATAAAGAGCTGCCTATTCCTCTGCTCGAGTGGGTGCCAGCCATGAATCCTTCGCCCGTGCTTCAGAAGGAAAGGCAAAATCTTCTTGGCCAATAGCTAATAAAATACACGACATTCGCTGTGAAGGTTCCCTCGCTTCTGAAAATCTGGATTGTCCCTGCAGCCTCGTCTCCTTCCTTCTGTGCTCCTCACGTTCCTTCCTGAACTCCACCTCTGCGTCAGGCTGCTGCCCCTCACCTTTGCATCCCCTTGACTATGAGCAAGGACGAGTAGCAATTCACGTGTCAAACCTTTTGGCTGGTGTCCACTCAAGGATAATGTACAGCTTTCAGCTTGGAAGACCTCTGTCCTTTCCACAAGACGTGGCATAAAAAGTACTTGGGGGATCTAAAGCTGAATCACAATTTCCACAAACAAGCAAAGCACCAAAGAGGCGTTTGTGTCACCCTAAGGAATGTGCAGCTCCATCAGACCCCAGGAAAAGTCTTACAAGTACCTCTCCTTCCGTGAGCACAACCTATCCCTCCTCTCAGAAATGCAGCGTAACACAGATGGCTTCTGATCTGTATTACATGCAGTATATAGTCAACAGCAAATAATTTAGGACCGCCTTTAAATGCTCTTTACTATCAAGAAGAAGACTCCTATAAAGCATAGTAGGAATCAACTTGTAGGGTGACATGGCAGCTGACAAACCAGACCACCCTTGTGGAGACCCAAGTAATTCCCAAACTGTGGACACTGTGTGTTTCATGAATGGTCTTCTTCTTTGCTCCAATTTCATTCTGACCCAGAACTGACCCCTAAACTTTAATTGGTGGAAGTTTAGTCACCCACACTACACCTGCCTGGATGACTTGACACGACCAGCCATGTAACAAGCAGATTTTTATTAATACAAATAGTACTTAAAGCACAATCCACCAGCTATGCAGGTTGATAATCATTTTGACCTTGCTGAGAACTCATTACTTTTTCCCCTAAAACATTTAATGGCAGTAAATCTCACACAGCCAACATCTAGCAGAAGTACAGCCCTTCAAGCTTAGGGACTGAAGAATATGCCTGTTCCTCTACAAACTTATGTTTGTAGAGGTGGATTATGTGTATATATAAAACATACACATATATATACACACGTATATATATGTGTGTGTGTACTGTAGATTATGTGTATATATAAAACCAAATCAAGAAAGGAACTAATGTACCTGTTACACAGAGCCCCATCACCAACAGCTATATCTGTAAATGTAAATGCCGTGCTCATTGCTTCAGAAGGTGAAATTTATAGACAAGCTCACTGGGTTAATGCTTTTTCATGCTCTTTTCTTACACTCTTGGCATTTATTTTTGCCTCCGCATCTCAGCCATCTCATTGCTTTGCTTGTTATTTTTGAAATACAATAGTGAGAATGCTGAAAGGAAAGGTGAGCAGAGGATGCTGACAGCTACTGAACTGTGCAATGAGGAACTGATCAATCCAGGTTTGGTCCACTTAATTTTCAGCCAGCATAATGAGTACATTTGTTTTGCTGTTCTTTTTAGCTTTGTTGTCAAGGATACAACAATATCCTCTATGTCAGAAGCTGAATCTGTTATGAAGAACTACTTTTCATTGGCATTTACTCAATGAAACTTGACATGAAGGCAGCATCTGTCCAGTAATTTTTTACTTAAAGTCATTATTTATAATATCTAGCTCAACAACAAAACCCATAAATCTTTCTGAAAGCCAGCTAGAGCGACATTGAATGGTACTTATTTTTTGTCTGAGAAATGTCAGCAGGAAGGGCTCTACAGTGGTCATGCACTGATATATTCTCTTATGATTGAGGTGAAGGGTTCAAATGCAGCATGGACAACAAGGGAGAGAATAAGTTTAATGATCTATATGCACAAGACCACCATAAATGTGGCTATTGAAGCTCACAGCAAAGATAGGGGATGGTCGTACCCAGCCTGTAAGCAGCACCTCCATCACACAGGCTGCATACCCAAGCCCAAACACTCTTGTTCCATCAGGTACGTCCTGTGATGAGGTACGTTACACAGCGTATCTTCCCAAATTTACGTAGGCTATTGCAAGCTGCTTCTGCTTAAAAAACAACCCCGTCTATGAGCTGCCCAGCACAATGTACTAAGCATCTATCAGCTACACACACAGCAGAGCGATAATCTTTCCATCATTCACTGACCACTTGTTTGAAAATGAAAATATTAGCTGTTCACTCCCTGCTCTCTTTTGAAGCACAAATTGGGATCTTAGAAGAGGTTTTATGGCAAATATGTGGCTTAGGCAACATTTAACCCTCTTGCTCCCACAGGTCATGGCACAGGGAGGCTGATACACTGTCAAGACTTTTTTCCACAGTAACATGTTTTTTGAGGCAGTCTTGCTCCACACCAGGAATGATTGAGATCTTTTCATTCTTAAGCAGTTCAGAAAAGCACTGACAGTAGAATTTAACAAAAATATATCTTGCTAGCCAAACCTGATTGTTTTTTTCAATAGACTTATCAAAGAAAATTCAAGGAATCTGGAGTGAAGCGGCAGATACTGTCTCAGAGAAATTCTACCTTGAAAACTAATTAAATGGGCTTAGATAGAAGCACTTTCACATGGGCTGGAAATTAATTGAAAGGCAGCATGCAAAAGGTAATGATGAATATTAATGTGCTGAGTTGGTGGCAATATCTAATAGGGTGAGATTTTTATCTACTGTGGACAGGGAATTATTGCAGAAAGACATTAAACCCCATGTGATCTCAATTAAGAAAAAATCCAGTTAATACACACACAGGCTTGGAAGGAAATAAATTCAGCAGAAGTGTGAACTTTTAAAGCTAGTAGAGATATACTTACCGTGAGCAGCCAGGAAACAGCAGGAGATGTTCAAAGAGAGCACTGACCACCCACAGCTCTGGTCGCCCCTTCACTTGTGGCCATCTGCTGCCCACACCACTGAAAACAGAGCTGCCGAGAAGGGCTTTGGTAGGTCCTGGGGACCCCATGGGCACCGTGTCCACACAGCAACCTGGAAGCATGCAAATGCCTGGTGAAACTTCAGTGTGCGGACGGGGGGTGGGACGCATTGTAGGGTTTCAGACATCATTCCTTTGCCTTTTCTTTCAACGAGATGCAGCTGATCATGCATCACATAAATGATTAATGTACACATAAATACGTGTTCTTCATGATAGAAGCTATAGTCAATTATTTCCTCTTCTTCAGAAGCTATTAAAGAAAAACACAAGACTGAAATCGTTTCTGTTTCCCTCAAGGGGTTTTTTTTTCAGTTACTCAGCTCCGTGCTGTCACAGGCACACATGTAAGTTTCCGTTACATGCATTCCAGGACATTTAAAAATCATGGTATGAGAAGCTCCATTTTACTATTTTGCATTAAAAACTTAGAGGTCAGTGCATGCTTGAGTACAGAAACCTTCGTCCCTCAAAGATAACTACTGCAAAACACTTGAAAGCTTATCCTGAAAGATCTGGTAACCCAGATTGCCCTGGAGGGGCAGGTGATTTCTGAGAGAGTTCACAGATAATGGCGGTCTCAGGTAGCAACTCGTTTTGCAGAATGTGGGCAATTCCCACCTATGAATCGGTAGGCAGAGAACATGCCTGGCCTTGCCAGGACAACAGCTCTTGGCTGAGCTCTTCCGTGATGCCTCATATACACAACTGTTCAATGTTCTATAAAGCCAACGGTAATAAACTCCCACAACTCTGTAAGTCTTAGACTCGGTTTGCATGAGTAAGTGTAGTCTCAGGGTTGCGTTCAGCAACCCATCACCATAGTATCTGTCATGGTATGGACCATCTCTGGGGAGATGCTTGGACTGGGCACACAAAGGATGGCCAAAGGAGCACAACCTGCACATTTTCCTTCTAGAAACATCCTCAGATCAACTGAGCTCTGCTTGGACTACATTAATAAAAAAACTGGCCAAGTGCTGCTCTTAAAGTACACACTCACATGTCTGCTTGGGCAGAAAGACTATTTCTTTCACTTACTGCAAACACTGGTGGAATACCTAAACTGTTCTCAACCTTTTTCTGCCCTAAGACAAGCACGCACATTATGGGAAGTTACCAGAAACACTACGGCCAGAGATAAACATAACGGAGCCAGCCCAGAGACACTTGCATTCATTCTGAAGTGGTTCCAGTAAATCGGAGAAGCAGTTTAGGTAACAAGTAAAGATCAGAGCAATCTCTTTGGCAGAAGATGAGGGAAATAAAACAGAGCCACAGGACTCATCAGTTCTCCAAACTGTTGAGACTTTTCTTTGAGCCAAGAGTTGTAATGCGAAAACATCCAGGAGTTCAGAAACCTGCAACTGTGAAATAAAAATTTTTCATTTTTGGGTTATGCTGGTACTACTATGGCTGCAAAGTAGAAGCTTATTCCAATGGCATGAATCACATTCAGTCATCACTTATTCATGGTAAAAAATATAAGCCAGCCCTGAGTCAAACACAGAAGGTCAGGCAGTCGGTGGAAGCTTAGAGATAATTTTCTAGAGCTTCCTGAAGACAAGAATGTTATTTCTCAGGAAAAAAAAAAGAAAAAAAACCCTACCACTTGTTTTTGTCTGAGCCCAAAGACAACCTAGGTCTGGTCGAATTCCTCATCCAGCGCGGACAAGGGTCTCCGCTGAGAGGTGGAAATGTGGCAGCACGTTCCCTGAATCTGCTGGGAAAAAATACTGAAGGTGGCGACGGAGGAGTGAGAGCCTCCAGAGCAGCTCTGTGATGCACAGTCCGAGCAGATTTGCTGCTGAATGCCTTTTGCTGGATTGTGCACTTGTAAACCTGGTGTTCTGCATACCTCCATTTGCTAATTACCCACATGATGGTACTCCAGCCTGCTTTGGCACACCTCTGGCATTCAAAGTCTTTAAAAATTGACAGATGGATTGTTGTCTCCTGTTACTCAGTGAAAGCTGGGAGCATAATGCTAAGCTGAGTAAAAGAAAGGGGATCACCAGATAAACCATTTCTTCTTGAGTTTTAAATGTGGAAGTGCCTTCTTATTGCTTAAGGGATATATTTTTGTAAAAGATCTGGCTCCTGAACTAGCAGTACAAACACTCCCTGGATACTCTTGCAAGAAGCAGACTTTCTTCTTATTCTGCTTAAAGAGTTCCTCCTCCTTAGCCTGCTGTGTAAAAAGAGCATTTTTCGGTCTCACCTTGCAAAAGAAAGAATCAATTTTGCTCTTTCTTTGGGAAAAAAAAAAAAGAAAAAAGAATAATTGACCAAGCCTGCCACTTAAAAGGAAAATTGTTTAGCACCTCAAGGTCCAAACTTACAGAAAACCACGTTGTCCAAACCATTGTCTCTGCCCAAACTGGCTATTGATCTGAAGAGACAAAAGGGAAACACAGGCACCAAGAAATAAAGAGGCTGTTTGAGCTTCACCCAGCAGGGAAGTGGCAAATCCAAGAGCAGCCAGTGCTTCTGCCTCTGTCATGTTGTGCCTTGTTCCCTGGGCCAGAGCAAAAGGGTATTTAATCTGGGTTTTTAGAAGCCTTTATTTTTATGCCTCAGAAACCACTAATCAGCTGTAGGGTTGTGAGCCTAGAAGTGCCACTGAAGCGGCATCCTGACCTGAGAACGGGAGACGCAAGGGGAAAATTTGGGAACCACTCATTTTCTTTTGCTGTTCACATGTCAAAATTATACCTGCAGCTGATCATAAAATTCTGCTGTAATCAAATGCATTTTGAGTGTAAATACACCTTGAACTGGAAGTTGACATCTATTGATCTCTGTGGTGGGCTCTATTAGGCCCAAAGTGCTGAGCTTGGCAAGCACCTGTGCCCAATCTCACCGCTCCGTGAGCAAATGCCTTTTCACAGACATTAGTATGTTCCTAACTATTTGCAGGGTTGCTCCACCGTTAATTGACCCAATAAAGATTATCAAACAGAAACTTCTGCTTTTTTTTAAGCTGGAAGCTTACAGTGCGCAGGTAAATGAAGATGGAAAACAAGTCAAGGGAAACCCAAATTAACATCACTCTTCTAAGAACCTACAGGCATGAATATGTATGATGCATTATAGATTTGACTGATAAATGACCCGTAACTCATCAGAAGTAATGGCTTACACTGAGTAATAGAGGTTCCTCTTTCAAGATGAAACATTAGTCACTTAAATGCCTTCCACATCACACTGCAAAAAAACCTTTTGCCTATTTAAGTACTGTTTTCTTTATAAGAATTTCAAAAAAACCTGTTCCTGGTTTAAATATGGTGCCCCATTAGTCAAAGTAATTACTGCAACCCCTATTTCCTCGCACCATCTTTGGCTCTGCTGTCATTGCTTTGTTAGTGTTCAGCAGTTATCTGCTCAAAGCAGGGGAAGGGGGCCCGTTCCCCCTTGACCTGACCAGGAGAGAGATCAGAAATATAGCAGGCTCCCCTCACGCAGGCAGAGATGAAGAACGGGCTCAGCCAAAGGAGCTAGGATATTGTTAAGACTCAGTTAATACGGTGGGTGACATTGGTTTGGTTAGTCAGATGCTCTGGGTGCTTGTGGACCCACAAAGGAAGAACGAACCATGGCACTGCCCATTGCATTATATAGATTTAAGACGTTGCAGGCTTTTTCACCCACCGTCAGCCACATGCACATTTTGTCTTTCTGCGGTGGCTCAGGCAAAGAAATGAAACCAGAACTGCCCGGGGCTTTGCAAAGCAACAGCTTGGATCAGGTAATCAGTAGAAGAGATGGTTCCTCCAGGCTCGTTCTGCATTGGTAACTCGTCAAATCCAGACTTATTTTTTCTGATTAAGAAGTGTATAAGAATGTCGTCCATGCAAAACCTTAATGAAATGCATTTTTCTCTGTTTGCTCTGGAAAGCGATGACTCTGACGCACACATTTTTCATAAACAATTGAAGTTTTCACAATTTAATGTTCCTCAATCTCTTTGCCCCTTAACTTTACATAAAGCTATCCACGTCACCATGTCTACCTGCTGTCCACCATTACTAGTGCTTCAAAGCCAATATCACATTCCTCTTGAGCTGTCAGAGGAGGAGGAAAACAGACAGCGAGCTGGGGTGTCTCCTGCCTTCTCCCTTCTCCACGCTTCTGAGCTTCTCTTGAATCCTTCCCTTCTAAACTATTATGATTAGGCTAGAAGATATGAAAAAGTCCCTGTGTCATTGCCACCATTCATTAAGTAAAATTGATTTTGTAAAGGTAATTTTGTTAAGAAATTCACCAAAAATTGAAGAAAATGTCATCTGAGGTCAGCTTTTCTACTCAGGTTTACAAAGCAGCACTGGAAAACCAACCGCATTATGGTTTATGCTGCATTCTATTGCATTTGCTATTTGATGGTCTGGTAACACTTTAATAGTCTTGAATGAGCATTTAATTTAGATTTAATAGGGCAGCTTCTCTGTTGTAATTAAATATCAATTGACTGTTAAAAGAGCACTTGCTAGATTTAATATATAAGAGATAAACCTGGTTTGCTATATAATTAACTCAAAACACAACAATAAAAGTGCAATTAAATTTCTAGAACACAGAACTTGTAAAAAAGTTTATCAAGCTGGTGAACATGAGAGGAATTAAATAAAAATTATGTTAAAAATTGTATTTAATGATGATACTAAGAGCAATTAATTACTGTGGTTAACTATTGATGATTTTGACCTTTGATGTAGAGATTCCTTTGAGATGGAAATCAAACAAAGTGACTGTTCCCACTAGGTGGGCATGGTATCAAGAGACGGTTTTCTTCAAACAGGTACAGAAAAAATGTCAGGCATCTAATGCAATTTTAATGTTGGGGTTTTTTTCTGTATTAAAAGCTAGTGTTTATCATATCTGCACTTTAAAAATTCAGCCTTTTAAATATTTAACTTCAACATAATTTAAAAATATGTAATTAATCCCCAGTCTATTTTTCTTTTATTTGCTTTTGTTATTACTCTCGGAGATTTTTTTAATAAGGTCAGTCTCTTAAAAATGGAACAACCAAAAAACAACGCAAAGCAATGGTTTTGACTGTTGACCATGAAAAGCCATCCATGTGCAGAGCATTAATCCTACATCCGAACCAGCCTCCACCAAACTATCTAGAGAAAAACAAAAACACAATGATGCAAGCACCTTAGAAATTCCTCTCAAAGCCTGTTTATATGGTTGGCGTTGCTCTGAACTTCCATGGCATGTGTAAGTCCCCTCACTACTAAATTAAGGTATTTTCTCATTACGAGACATCACCAAGACTCTCTTCGCAACTATGCTGCCCACATGCATCTTGCAATATGCGTATAAAACAGTGACCGTGCCTGCAACAGGCTTTCCTCCCCCCAACTTATGTTGCACGCTAAAAACAAACAATAACACAGCAGAATATTAATATCTTTTGTTCTGCCCAGGGTCCTGGCAGGGACAGCCCAACCCACTGCCTACCTGCCGTCTTCAATCATTTTTCTTCCATTCAAATTTAAGGAGGCAAAGTTTTTTCAATAAATGCACTTTAAAACAATGTGGTTGCGATCTCATTCTGAGATGCTCCCCATGAATTGGCTGCATGTTTGGCAGGACACGGGGCAAGCGAAGCCAACGCCTGTGTCCACTCTCCATGACCTTCACAGATGGGACTTGCTTGTCGCAGCCACAGCGGAGCTGCATGCAAAAGCTACCTGGTTTCATGATGACAAATCCCAGACGCAGGCTTAAGTGCCTTGAATTTTTTATTTAATTTATTTTTGGGTGGGACTTCTTTTTCATTTTCCCTGAAATTACTTGTCAAAACCATTCTAGGTGTTTGACAAAAAAAAAGTCAAACCAAGATTGTTTTTCAAGTCAACACTTTGCCAAAAAAAGCCCGAGAACGGTGTGTTTTATGCAATGGAAATAGAATTGCTAACGGTGTGAAGGTCTTTTGGGGTCCTGGTGCATTGTGCAAAGGATGGCAGAAGGAGGAAGAAAAGAGAGATGGATGCTCAGGCCAGTGTGACGGGCAAACAGGACATTAATGACAGCTCTTGTCACACAGCTCCTTTGGGTGCTGTGACTTTGGGAAGAGGGGTGGGACTTCCTTTTAATTCACATTTTTTCCACTGAACATGGCAGAAGCGCAGGTTAGAAAAAAAAACTTCAGTGAAAGGACCGCTGAGCAGTGGTAAGCGCAGAGAGGACAGCCTCTTCAATCGTGCCGTTTGCTTTTGTCCAGAGAATGCTTTCTGACGAGTCCGCGTAGAAATGAAGTAGAACATGATAAGTTTTCTTACAGCCGCCATACCTGGGCCAGTGAGATCCAGTTTTATTTATGTTTTAGAGGCGTAACAAGCCCACGTTTACCGCACACTGGAGCCAGCTTGGAGGACGCTGATAGAAGTAGGCTTACCCACAGGCTGACTTTTATTAGAGCTTGAAAAGCCAGTGAGCAGGGAGCTGGGAAGCAAATAGCACTGCCTAAGAGACGATGGCACATTTCGGACCACGGTGAAAATAATGGAGCAAATTCATCACCGCCCGAGCTCTGCCAGCTCCGGCAGCTCTTCCTCCTCTGTGCCCATCTGTTCCCAGCAGAAACTTGCCTTTAGGAGTATTTGCATGGCTGGGACATTTGAGAGGAATCGAGCACAGCAGAAAACATGGTAAATGTTGGTAAATCAGAGGGCTGGCTGCAGGCAGACATTGCAGTGCCGGTCTGCCTGATTAACAGTGCAGCGCATTTCAGCGTATGCGTGCCCGTGCACACCCACCCACCCCCTATGCACCTCTATCTGCCGGCCTCCCCAGTGGCTATGCTGGTGAGGACCAACCCATCAACCGCTTCTGTTCGTCACTGTTAACCAGCCATCAGGAAGGCAAGATTTATAGAGATCGCTTTTCTTTGGCAAAAATACCCGGGAGTAAAGAGACAGTTTTTGGACCTCCTGCTACAAAGACGGCTAAAGCATCCCTGTATCTTTATTTCCTGTGAAAAATGTGCTTGTCCAACCAGTCCCTAAAAGCCTGGTCCTGCAGCACACGCACTCTTAGGGAAAAGTGGCACTCGCTAGAGGCTTGCACATCTCCTGCCATGGTGAAACCCTAAACTGGAAAAAGCCTCTGAACTTTAGCCTAATAAAAACATTTAGTAATAAAATAAAAGTCTTCGTTAAGGGCAAAAATGTCCTAGAATTACTCAAAACAGACAAAGGCAGAACTGAGAAATGTCCCTCTTAATGGCTGGAGAGAAAAATCTGACAACTCATTCCTAAAACTCAGGAACATCAGCCACTAAATAACACAGGGGACAACTGCTGTGGCAGGCAACTCGTTCTGCTTGCACAGATGAGCTTTTTATCCTAAATCACTTCCCAGTCTCAACTATGCGATGTAAAAACTGAAATGAAATAAGGCACTTACCTGGCATTACTTTTAGCACGGTAGCAGGGATACACTTGGACGATTATATTTGATTTTTAGGTCTTACTTGCGTATCTTATTTGTCCCCAAAATACCTGTAGAAAATTAGCACCAACCTTCTGTAACTCACAGGGTACAATTTACCAATATATAAATCTTACTTTCACATAGCTCAAAAATAGCAAAGCTTAAAGGCTTTGCAGCTGAGAACCAAACTGATCCAGCTCTCTAGAGAGTTAATACAAAATCTCCCATTGACTTTCATAGGCATTAGAGCAGACCCTCGGCTGACTTAATAATCTACAAAAGGAAAATAATTGAGATTTCCAGAAAATTGGCTCAGCATTATTTTAACACTATAAATGTTTCTGCTCAGAAACGGTAGACTTTGCATGTTTTTCTCCCCATCCAAAGATAAAACTATTCCCATAAAAAATACTTTGTTAAAATGCTTTTTGGAGAAGGTCCCATCCTGGAAAGATGCATTTGCTAAGGATATCTCAGAAGTGACTTTCTCATTTGAGATCACCTCATTTCCACCAGAGTGGTAATTGCTCATATCACTACTTTCTAAGTAGGCAGTAACTTTCTTTCTCCTTCCTTTCCTCCTGCCAAAAGCCTTCCCACTCCTGTCTTTATAGCTACTTTTCTCCCCCCTCAACCTTTTATTATAGCAAGGAAGTAATTAAAACCCAGACTTTTCTAGCATTAGCACAACAGGAAGGATATAGATCAAGAATATAGCATCCAGAAATTCTAAAAATTAAGGTTGTTCTTGTAACTTATCCGGTGCTCCTTTTTCCCCAGGCACCAACCACGGTTACAGCCAGAAGCTTCAGCCCTCTCCTCCCGCGGCGCCGGACGAGGTGTCCGGCTATTCAGGCTCATCTGTGGGCAAGCGCGGGGTGAGGGGCCGGTCCTCCCAACGAAAGGAAACGTACAGTAATTCCTTAAAATGTAGAAACTGGACTGTCAAACTGAAATTCTAGTGAGAGAAGACAGACAAAAGTCTTAATTTTCAGAATGCATGCAGGTATGCAACTACTCTGCCTTCATAGTGTATTTGTGCTAATTCAGTAATTTTTTTTTGCATCAGCTTTTACTTATTTTATTTATTTTTCAAGATAGAAACACCACAATAACCAGGAGAACTTTTGCTGACCAAACTCCAGGAAAACCCTCTCCCTCACCACCACCCCCAAAAAATTGTTTACTGTGGAAAAGGAGTTATTTACTCATTTGAATACCTTCATTTTGGTACAGTAACACATCCTCACTGAAGCATTGCCCCAAACCTGTTGCATTTTCCCTTTCCAAGTGAAGTTCTGAAAACGCACCAACACAGAAAATTAGAGCCGTACAAATCAGTCGGTACCAGGATAATCCTGCTGCCGCTCAGATTTCCTCCCTCACCTTCTTCTCTATTTAGAGCTCTGGAAAATTTTTGTAAGGAGAGTGATTGGCTGTAGCCTCTCCACTAACAAGCGCCTTCATTAGCATTCACTTTACATCAGCAGAAACGAAGCTTCCTTTTTTTTTTCTTGCGGGAAGAACAAACAAAAGCTTTATTTTCTCTGCATTGTCTGCAGAAGTCAGACAATTCTTTGGCTTCAATGAAGATCAAATATTAATGGCATATTCCGAGCAGGATTTTTGAAGCTAGCAGCATCTCATGCTTGTTGAAAACAGTGGCTGGAGAAAACTTTTTACAGAGAAGTCCTTTAAAGTGTGTGATGCTCACAGATGAAAAACGGTAGGTTGTTGAATGTAATTTTTTATGAAACTGGGGGAAGCTACGGTAGGCCAGTCAGAATCCCCTGCCAAATAATCAGCATGGAAACCACCAAAGGCAGGGATTCATTTTCAGATATGGATATTCAGAAACAAGCAGGGGGGAAAGGCTGGGGTTTGCCTGGCCCCTGGGGTGCACCGGCTGCGGTGCCAGGCTGGTGCTTCAACCTAATCCCATCCCACGGCCACGGTCTGAAGACAGACAAGATGTGAGAAACAGTGACAGCATCGTCAGCTCTACTAAACGCACCCCTATCAATTTGCTGGCTTCGGGCGGTGACAGTTATCGCCAGAAAATAACAATTTATTTTTTCTTTTCTCTTTCTTTACATTTTGCCGCCTCATGATCCCTGTGGGTGGAGGTGGACACTTGTTTTGCTTATACTCACACCAAGCCTAGTGACACACAGGGGATCTGGGGGACGTGTAGGAGGGAGGAAGGATGAAGACCACACGAGTGGGACGGTCCTCCAACCTCAAAGAGGAGGTGGAGGGAGATTTCCTAGAGAACTGGGGGCATTTTCATGCTTTTGACTGAGTGGGTTTTGTTGGGTCACTCCTGGTCTGCTTTTAGCATTAGTGCCTTCCTAGGACAGCTAAGTGCTGCCTCTTGTTGGAGAAGCGGCATAAGCTCCACTTTGCTGGAGCCCTACAAACGTCCCCCGAAGCAGAAGACAGCGCAGACCTCTGCCAGCTGCTGAGGAGGGGAAAGAGCCTTCATTTCTGGGTGAAGGTTAGTTCCCATCTCCTCCCACCACTGCCGGAGGAGACCCCGGGGCGGGTGGCCATGGCCCAACTGGTGACAGCATCTGATCTGGTCACGCAGTGCCCCAAAGGGACGAGTCACAACCCTCCCTCTGAAACAGAGACTGGCTGCAACTGATGCTCAGAAATAAGGCCAGACCCCTCAGCCTTTGCTCTTGTAGCAACTGCCCTAAATAGAAGAATTCCACTTATTTCTGACACAATGAGGAGGTGGAGATTTCTGTTTGTTTGTTGGGTTTTTTTTTTTTAAAATACAACATTCAATAAAAATTCCAACTGGACCTTTCTACTTATGTAAGGGTTTGGGAGCTCATATCAGGAGCATCTTTCTGAATTTCCAGGCGCTTGTATGCCTAAACACTTGACTGCTCATTTTTTTCCAGTGTCATCACCTAGTTAAATCTGCTGTCTAAACCCATTTTGCACAGAAGAGTAAGAATTCATGATGTCCAAGTTAATTTGTTATTCATGAAACAATCATCCTCAAAATCTTTTCCAACCCTGGCAGAGTAAGCACGGTCACCCAGGTGTTCACCACCCCATCTCCCTCCCCAGCCTGCCCATGTCAGCTGCTGAAAACTCTTAGGAAATATTATCTAAAGCTGATTAAAACGCAAGAATGACTGTACTGGGTCAGACCAAAGGTCGATCCTGGCTAACCTCCTGTCCCCAAGCACAGCCATAGCTAACCCAGCTTCTAGCCTGGAGATCTGCTGAGCAGGAGGTGTAACAAAAGCCACTGCATATGCTACAAACTCTGTTGAAAGGACATGAGTTTCTATGCAAAAGTGCTGGGAATAGTAAAGACTATTTGAACTCTTTGGACAACAGTGTTATAATTTACAATAAAAGTACCCTCTAATGTTTCAGGAAGGGGCCATAAACACAAAATACATTCCCACTCAGAGGTAGACCTCTGCAAGTATTTTGTTTCCAAAAAGGACTACTTTCATTAGGTTGGCTGTTAATTAAAGGGGGTTTTACGTTGCTGGATTTACAAACAGATTTCTTACTCCTGCTGCTTTCATTGTACATCACAAAGAAACCAGAATGTGTTCTTTCAAAGTCCTTAACAATTCCTTACGGCTCTGCAACATCTGAGATCACAAGGAAATAAACAAGAACAAAGTTATAGCCAATTTAAATATTAGCGAAAGACCGCACTTCATCTTCCTCTTCCATGGGGCTCCCGAGAGCAGACACTGAGCAATCGATGTGCTGCTCTCAATCGTCAAAACTCTGCAAGTGCATACACCTGCAGAGCAATTACCTGCGTGCTGCACTGCATCATCCACAAACTTGCAGTGACAAAGGAAGCAGGTCGGACTCCTCATTTTTCTTCCGTTGTCTCCAAAAAGTAGCCATAAAATGTGATGAAATGTATGTCGGTAGGGAACAGCATAGGGACATCTGATGGCATTAACCCTTTAACTACCACATCTACACAAAACTCTGCTATGCTTTTATGCTCAGGCAATCTGCGTTTTGTACTCCATCGACAGTTATTTTGTTCCAAGGACACAGTCGGTGCAGGAAGAATCACAGCTTTAGCAGACTGGGGAAAAATCTAAATGTCCAGTTTCCACCCCAAAGCAATACTTCTGTCCTTGGGATGACTCAGTTGCTATTCTTCACCATCTGCTCTCTGTATCTTGGCTTAGCTTTTTTTGGACCCGCAGGGCGTTACGTGAGCCTTGAAAATGCTAAAAGTTTGGGTTTGCAGCATGGGATCCCTTAATTTCTCCATAGCCCTTGGCTGTTTGTATGGACGCTGGAGCACCCAGTCGTCTCCAGGCTGGCCAAGATTTTACAGGAATCAGGCTGAACAAGCACAGGACAAGGAGCTATTTCCACCTCCAAGCACTGACAGTGCAGGCAAACCCTCAGTAACAGAAAAAGTCCCTATTTCTTAGCAGAAGCAGTATGGCACAGTGAAATTAAGGGCCCCTGTAAAAAAATTAATACCATTTATGGAGAATATAGGTATTTACCTTTCACAAAGTGATCACTAAAACCTGCTTTATTCCAGCAAGATGTCACTAACGTCATACAGGTACCAAAGTTTTTTCCATCTCCTGTGCCTGATGTGCTGCCACCAATGTCCTTGTCTAGCAAATAATAAATAATGTTTGAAATAATAAATGAGTCTGTCCTCCAGATGGATATGCACAACATGGGCACCCTCACCCTGCCTCAGAGAGATGTCTTAGCAAGACATCTTAGTGTGGGGAAAAGCCACAGCCCTGTCTGCAGCATTTCCAAAAATTCCCATTACTAAGGCATGCCCTCTGCTGTGAACCCCTTCCCCGGGGCCTCCCCTCCCATCACAGTATAGAGACAACAGCGACTTCTGCTTGTGAAGGCCGTTTTGGAGCATGGGCTCCAAAAAATGAGAAATGCCGATGAGACATGGAAAGCCCAAAGCGAGATGTGACAGAGGGACCTGCCCATGGCTAGGCAGGGACGGTACCGCAGGGTGGGAGCTGTGGGCAGCCTACGGGGCCACTGCTGCCCCACAGTCCATGGCACGGGGGCTTTCCGATGACCCTGTCATCTGCCATTTCCCACTTACTGAAAAGCTGGATCTGCACAGTCCCATTTGCAAATGCGCATTGGTGTATACGTAAGCAAGCGGAATGATGACAGCCTGACATCTTCCTCCCATAGCCCCTGTGCACGTTGATATCAGTGTTTTATCCTCTTGGATTTCACTGAATTCACAGAGATACCCATGGCACTCAGAGCCTCCTAAAATAATCTGTAGTGGGGAATGACTGAGACAGAGCTGTGGCAAACAGGGAAATGGAAGGGGAACAGCAGTCCTCCAAGGCATGGTCCTTTTGGGAATTCCAGTGGATTTACAGACTTGAAAGCATCTCTCCATCCCTGCCTTAGTAAGATACCTCACCCCTTCACAAGAAGCAAAAGCATATATATAATATAATAGATATATTTTTAAACATATATACAAGTACTTCTGTATGGGGAGGGAGAGAGAAGTGGAAGGAAGAGGAGAAAGAAAGACCATAGATTAGGATCCAGCCCAATAGCCACATCAAGCACTTACCTGTCACGCCATCTCCTCTGCCAGCCTGGCACTAATATTAAGTAAGAAAAATCTGGCTCTCAGCAGCATGCATGAGTGCTTCAATGACCTTAACATGACATTAATTTGTTGCGGGTTCTTAAGGTAGATTTCAATTATTGCAGATTTTTTAATACCCATGCAGAAAACGCAGAAGCCTGTCAGCATTGACTGATTTGAAAAGTGATGTAATTATCATCAAGCCTTAGTAAAGGATTTTAAATTAAAGACAACTTGGTCTGTAAATACTTTGTGTCTAGATTATTGTTCTCTTTTCCTAATGGCTTTTGGCATAGGCCTTGTCAGTGGTTTATTGTACAACCCTTTGGCTGTGACAGTGTCTTCTATGAATAAATCATACACTTCACTAAGCACCAGACGATGGCAAAATGCAACCGCAGATGAAATAAGCAATAAAGAACCATTACAGCTGCCTGTTCTCCTCTGCAGGTTTACATCACCATCTGATTTAATTTCCTATTTGTAAAGGCGCAGCTCACTGCAATGCCATTATGAAATAAAATCATAAATGTGCACATGAGCACAAATGAAAAGTGAGGCACCTGCTTGGTTACGAGGTATTTACTCCCTCAGCAATGTTGTTCAGCATCTTATTTGTACGCTTGGGTCAGAAAGAGGAGGATTTACAGAGGATAAAATACCTTGGGCATGTTACTGCCACAACTGCAAGATACTAGACCTATGCGTATGCTGTGGTTTAGACCTGCTTTTATCACATAAATGAAATGTAACTAGCAAGGGGAGGGGATAAAACAGGCTACACATGCACTTCTGTTCTGGACTCATTGGTGACATCGAGCTTACCCAGCTCTGGAGCTGGAAAATGTAAATTGTTGCTGTCACTAGGGAGGAGCACCTCTGCCCCTAAGCTCAGGACCTCAGTGTGCCGCACCACAACAGCAGCAACCAGCTGAAGGCTCTTCTTCCAAGAATGCAACAACCGGCCTATGCAACTTGCTCTGGGACACAGAGGACGAGAAGTGCAAGATCGGGGCTATAACTCAGCCCCTGTTGGCTCGTCCACTGCCTCCTTCCAGCTTGACGCTTTCCTGACACGTCAGGCCATGCAACAGGTCATCTGGGTAACGGCGAAGGCAAAGCTTTGGGGGACATAACCGAGCACTAGAAACAAAACCATCTGTAACAGCTGTAAGCAGCTGTTCTGCAGTCTTCTTGTGGAAATGTGGTGCTTAGTAGAATTGATTTTGGTCTCCTGTCATTTTCCCTATTTCTCTTCCTAGCCATCCTTCATAAATGTGAGTGGCCGTAAGCATGTGGACATTTTTGCTGACCACGTTTGTTTCAGATTGGCTCCGAGCAGATATGCAGCTATGGTGTGCCACAGCCTGATACTATAGCAAGTTCATTGGGCTTGCACGGCAAGGTATTGGTAGCGGAGCGGCTACAGGGGTGGCTTGTGTCAGAAGCTGCTAGAATCTTTCCCCATGTCCGACAGAGCCAGTGCCAGCCGGCTCCAAGACAGACCCGCCGCTGGCCAAGGCCGAGCCCATCAGCGAC
>JAVKLA010000040.1:21003329-21015736 GCA_034782735.1 Sagittarius serpentarius
CCCTGAGGAGGAAGGAGCAGCAGAGACAAGGTGTGAGGGACTGACCCCAACCCCCATTCCCCGTCCCCCTGCGCCGCGGAGGGGGAGGAGGGAGAGAAAACCGGGAGTGGAGTTGAGCTGGGAAGAAGCGAGGGGTCGGGGGAAGGTGGTTTGAGATTTGGTTTTATTTCTCATTACCCTACTCTGATCTGATTGGTAATAAATTAAACCAGTTTCTCCAAGTCAAGTCTCTTTTGCCCATGACAGTAATTGCTGAATGATCTCTCCCTGTCCTTATCTCAACCCACAAGCCTTTTGTTCTATTTTCTCTCCCCTGTCCAGCTAAGGGGGTCAGTGACAGAGCGGCTTTGGTGGGCACTTAGCCTCCAGCCAGGGTCAACCCACCACAGTAAGTGGATGAAATTTTATCAAGAAAAAATACAACTGAAAAATTCATCCATTTATTGAGGTGTTTAAACAGACCTCTACATGTGTCTCCTCTACAATTCCTCTCCAGAGAAAACCACCATCCATGACATTCAGTTGTGTTGTCAAGGGAAAACATTGGGGATAAATATGAGAAAATGGATCCTAGACCCAAGTTTGCTCACCTGCAGACACTTGCCTTTACCCCTGCACAGAAAGTGTCTGCCAGCTGTCAGGCAGTCAGCTCATCAATAACCCTGCCGACAAGAACAAATACCTAGCTATCTGGAATTCTCAGGCCTTTGCATGACATTGGAGGTGGACCTGGTGGGGCACAGGGAAAGGAAAATGTCAGTGTGGGGGTATCTTCCCTGCTCCAAGATAGCATCTAGTGAAAGGCTGTGATTTACCTTAGCGCTAGAAAAATCGTTTCTGCCGGTATTGCCTCTCCCAGGTTCCTCTTCCTACCCACAGTTAAGAAAAGTGTCCCAGGGGGAGCCTTGGCCAATACATCTGGCTTTATTATAAAGGCTCCGGTTCTGGCCAGGTTACTCAATTAGAACAAGCATCTGCTTCATTTGTCAGACTCGTGCAGCCCATTGCACACACGCTCCCCGGGCAACTGCCTTTCCATACCCACCGTCAGCTGAGGTATTTGCAAGGGAGGGTTTTACCTGATTGTTGGAGACAGCTGCCAAGAGAGCCTTTAGTTAGCAAAGTGCTGGAAAAATAGCTTTTTTCAACACACTTAGTGTAGCTATGACCTGGTCAGAAGCCATGAATTCCTGCTGCAATTTAACGTCTACCAATGCAGAGGGTTTTTTAATGCTGCACCGCTGATATTTGCTTCACTGAAACCTTCTTGGTGAGTGTGAACATGTAAAATTCCAAAGAGCTTCTGTACATAATTTCCATGTAAACTCTCTGCAATGGTAAACTAGAGCTCTAACACATGTCCAAGAAGGTATTTTTGGTTTACAGTTAAATCACAAGCACTGACCTTTCAAAATATAATTTTTATCCGGTAAAGCTGAGATAGGGACAAGCAAATGGAAAGCTCACAGCTACATACTGATTTATATTTACCACCAGCTTCCGTTAAACTAATAGCAATCCCACGAGCCTCACCTGCTGTAAATGGGGACAGTCACTGACATCACCTTCGGTGCAGAGTCCTGTTGTTTTGAGACCTGTTTGGGGTCAGCCCTCTGCTCCAAGAATTAAGGTGACCCCAGATATAATTTCATCCTTGATCTTGCTCGCCGTTTTCCAATCTCGAGCCACCCTCTCCCATCTTCTTCACAGGTAACTGCTAATGATCACCGGGCGAGCTCAGTGAGAACAAAATGGTGCTATCAAACCAGCCTGGTTCAACGACAGTTACCTTATGCACATACCTCGTTATAAGTCCTTTCCCTCTTTTAGCCTGAGTGCTTACCTCTTTGCTAACGGCGTCGGCTGTTGCTGTTTTCAGCAAAGACGGGAGGAAAGAGCAGCACTTGGTGCTTCAGCCATCTCTGAAGGCACCATCTGCAAGTCCCCCCTCTGCGTTCATCCAGTCGTGAACCCGAAGTTTCCTGGGCCTCCTCTTGCAGCTAATGCACCTGCGCTTCTGAGTGCCTTTCTACTTGACCCTTGCTTTGTGCTTTGTAATTCTGCTTTTCCCTCTGTGCTTATATTGCTCTCCTACGTGCTGTTTTTCAGACAGCTGATGCACTTTTTACTTTCTGTACAATTCCTTTCTGCTCAGAGTCAATACAAGAGCTCGCATTTTAGCCACTGTGCTCTCCTACTGCATTTCTTATTGCTCCTCTGCATTGGGATGGATTGTTCCTGTGCCCTTAATAGCATTTTTCAAGAACTGTCAACTTTCCTGAACTTTTTTCATTTGGGCTTCTTTCCCAAAGGATCTTACCTACCACTTCCGAGTTTATTGGACTTTGCCCTATTGAAGGTCGTTAGTGGTTTTTTTTTCCTTGGGTTTTGGAGGTGGTTTTTTTCCATATTCTGCACTTTTTGTTCTTCCATAGCCTTCCTACAGTTTGTGACCTCTGTGTTTCATGGTCATGCTCATAAGTTACCTTCTGCCTTCATGTTCTCAGCCAGTTTGTCCTGCTGCTCAGAATCAAAGCTGGAAGCTCCCATTTTCTTATTCCAGTTGCATATTTGAATATGAGCTCTAACACCTCTTCCTGGATGGCTTAACAGCCCTTCAGCAGCCGGCTCACCCCATCCCCAGGACTGGAAATCTCTGCAGGATTTAAGTTTCATGCAAGCCAGAGGACCTGGTCAGGGATTTACCAAGCAGCTCTTTCTTTTCAGTAAGTTATCTGCTGCTAGGGCATCGGCTCAGAGCACGGGCAAAGGCAGGGAGCTCCAGGCATCCTCTCCCATCCTCCCCAACCCTGTGGGCTCTTGCCTTCGAGCCTGGAGAGAAACAGAAAAATCTTACGGTTTTGCTCTCCCACCTGCGGATAATAATTGTACAGATACTTGCAAGCGTGGGAACTCTAACACATATTGCAGAACTGAGAAGGGGGTTTTTGTGGGTTTTGAGGGGCTTGAGGAGGAGGGTTGCCTGGCACCACTGGTATGATGAAGTACCAAACCGCCACAAGGATTATCCTAGCAAGCCCTTAGTCACTTCTCACTAATAGCCCAGGGAAAAACTGACAGCATGTAAACATCAGCCCATGGGCCAGTCTGTTGAATATTTGGGATCACAGGCCAGGCCAGGCACCAGAACCGCTCAGTATCTTGTTAGGTATACAAGCAGGAAATTAATTCCTCTTAAAGTCAACTCCTTTTTTATTCTTTCTACATTGCTTCTACGTGGTACTTTTAAAATTAGCAGTGGTTGTGTGGCAAAGGCTTGCTGGAGAGGGAGAGGGGAAATGGAAGACAGAACATCTCAGTTCCCCCTCAAGCACCTATAGCTTTAATCCTTTTTCCACTACACCAAAAAAATGAAGCATTCAACAAGGAACAAACACTGGAGAATAACAGCAGATGAGGTTGAGCTGTGCTAGTGACCTGATATATAGCCTTGGTTAAATTACTTTGTCTTTCTTTCTAAATGCAGCCTTCTGCCTGTGAAATGAAACGGCTTCTCTCTGCAGAGGGAAGCAGCGAGGATGCATTATTTAGGGACGGCGCAACATGCCACAGCAGTGTTACAAAGGTGCTCAAAGGCTTTCCACATGAATTACTGGAGAGATCAGGATTTGGTATCAAACCTTTGAGGAAAAGTTCCCACAAGAGAAATAGTTCCAAATGGAAGTGACCGTACAGTGGGCTGGATGGAGGGGAAAGGGAGATCCTTCTATGGCCACACTTCAAAACCTGAGAACTGTTTTTAAGTTTAGTTTATTGTTTCTATTGCCCCTCTCCGGTGCTTCCAGAGCCACAAACAAAACTGTGTTCTCCAGCTACTGTAGTGGAAATCACACTGCAAATAGGCAGCTGCAAATAGGAGAATTGCTTACTGCTTGGAGACAACGTTTAAATTATTCCGAACATATGAAAAAATTCAGCAGCTCCAGTAGGCTGTAAAGCAACCACAAAGAAAACAATAAAAACTTTAAACAGACCTTAATGCATTTTCTATTCTGAGCAGCAGAAAGAGGAATGCAAGTTTGTGGGTTTGTGCTCTTGGAAGACTGTGTCTTTTGTAACATGCGCTTTACAAATTTTTAAGAGCGTCTCATGTAGCTACGAAACACCAAACACAGAAAGTGCATTTAGCAGAAGCCTATGAATCTTAGCAGGATGTTAAGGATGATAAAATCAGTCACCTGTTCTAGTGCCTGCTGTTAACTTCAAAAGCTTTAAGTGCTGTAAGACGTCAGGTATACCGAAGAAATGTTTGGTTTCCTTCTCAGTAACAATTGTAATATTAAATGCCCTTTAAGATGTCAGGATCTGAGGACAGAAGGGAATATGTATTTGCAAAATGATGTATCTCACATAAAGTGGCATAAAACAGAAACCTATAACTGCTGTAAAGACTTTGCGTACAATTTACAGTCCCGTAATTACTGGTGAAGCAACACTTGCTCGGACACTCCTCAGAGCCACAGCTTTACAGCACTGTAATGGGAGAATACAGAACTTTTCTCTTTGATTTTTATATGTGATTTTAATTTGAAATTACAGTTGTAATTGTAATTACACTCTTTAAAGTCTTGTTACTTACTTCTCTGGCTGCCTCTTGTCTTTCTCTTCCCAGCCATCATTAGAACCGCTGCCAGCTCCTCCCCCTGCCCCTCCCAGCAGCCCTGTCCCCCAGCCCAGCTCTGTCCCCTCGCTGCCCCGTGGGCTTCTTTTGCTTCCAGGACACCGGAGTCACGTCCCTGTTGAACACCAGATACTGGGTCTAAGCAGACTCTTAAAAACCAGTCCTGCTTTGATAAATCTGGACCTTCACCTCTTCACCTGCCTCCCATCCTCTTTAATCCTGCTAACTCAGAGCTCGTATTCATATTCTGAACCTGCTCTTATTTCTTCTCTACTCTCCTTTCCACCGACTGCTGGATGCGTTTTTCTTCAGAAATATCTATCTGCATCTTTAGGCACCTAATGACCTTCACAAATCTGTCTCACAGTCACTTTATGCTTATATTTCCCAGGGAGAGCTCTTTCTATTGTATTTTTTCACCTTAGAGGTTTTTAACCGATTGAAGGATCTGAGATACCCAGCTGCCATAGCAGTCCAGACCGGAATAACTCACACAGGCATCTGACATACACCATTAAGTCTCACGCAGCTCTGGCTTCCACATCGCCAAACAACCTAAGCCTACTCTTACCAAGGACAAATGTTTCCCAGGAAATTTAAGAAGCCAATTAGACGGCTTTATCACCACCGTTTCGTGGCTATGTGCTCCCTCTCTGGCCACGTTCCTTGCTATTAATAAGGCAGAAGTGACCAGCTTTGAAGCCTGCACTGATTCATAAATCCTGCTCAGTAGTGCTGAAGCTGCTGAATATACAGATGTCTGATTTCTAAACTGCTTTTCATATCAAGGAGAGAGAAGAGCCCTAGTTTAAGGTCTGCAAAACCTCTAGAGCTTCACCGATTTTTTTTTTCAGACAGCTGAGGCTTTACAATAGCATTGCTTTCTGTCTTTATTACTGCCTGGCAACACATGCAATTGCAACTATCCCAAAGCTGCAGAGGGGATGAGCTCCAGACAATGCCACTAGCAGTATCTCTCATCTTTCAGGCACTCTGCCTGAACACACAGGGAGCCTTCCCTGGAATCCAGACTGATAGTCCAAAACCATCTTTTGAAATAGGGTCTGTATCATTTGGTCATGTATTTTGCTCCAGATTTTCTCAAATTCCCATTAGCAACACTCAAGCCATGAAGTTTGCTTGACTAAATAAATGTTTGGCTCTACAAAGCCACTGGTGCACATTACAAGGCTATTTTACCTTCCTATACACCCTGTTCATTAGTACGTTGAACCGCAAAGTTCCCAGGAAAGGGCTAGCATCTGGGTAGTTTCAGAAAGAGCAGAGGCTGTAAAATACGTTCCCATTTCCCATTCTAGAGCTAGTTGCAAAGAGATGGATGTTTTCTCTTTTTTTTGTACCTTTAGAGCTGCAGCAGAGAAAACTACCTAAGCTGTTTTAATAGATGGCTTTCTAAATGCTAACTCAATAATGAATTTGACCTCACCTCTGAATGCAGGAAACAACGGGGTCCTTGGCATCAGACAGTTTTTCTGTTATTATTGAGAGGATCTAGCTGTGAGCAGCTACACACAGCAAGTGCTGTGAATACAGCCGGTCAGGAGATGGTTCTTGCTGCATGAAGATCCCAGCCTAAATGAAACAGAGAAATAGTGGGTGCAAGACCACGCGCCAAGAGTGGGGAGACCGGATGCACTGCTCAAGGTACAGCCTGGTGCTCGGGCCTTTGGGACACCAGCTTACCTGAGAGTATGCCCAAGGACAGTCAAATTGCACTGATGTTAGCTCTCCTGCAAGCTGATGCTGGTGTCGAGGATCACTTCGCACTATTTCTCATGCTTGAGCTTCATGGAGCAATTCCCATGTACAGATGGCTTGCAAAATTGTTTTCCCAGGGAAGTTTTCATGATCCTAATTGGTTATTCAAAGATCCCCAAGTACAGTGTATTAGGTATGTGCAAAATTAACAAAAATGTCACGTGTTTCAATTAATTCAAACTTACATGAGCAATAAATGCATCATTTACATTATTACTAACTCATACAATTTAGAGGCATGTTTGGATATGAATCTAACATGATAGCTTTAGTAAGTTAATTAGATAATTGCTAAACATACTAATTGATTTTTAATTACAGAGTGAAGCTTGCAGCAGAGCCAAGACAGGCAGACTTCTCTGTCACTAGAGAACAAAAGGAACTTCAGCAACGCTTCAGCGTCCCCAGACCCAGACACGTCCTATTTTCTGTACCTTTTTCTCTAAGTCATTTACAAACCCACCAAGATTTCCCTATCCTCTGATTTTCTTACTATTTTTGATCTTCAGTCAAAAGAAAAAAAGCTTAAAAACATCCCAAGAGAAAGATATTTGCACGTATTGGATTAAACTCCGTTTTCTGCCTATAAACATAACTTCAGGACCTAAACCAGCCACCTCCATATATCTGCCACCAGGAACAGCTTACTGTTTCCATTCTGATTTAGGCTTTACCAGCTCTTCTGAGACCATACATATTCATCCTTTAGAAGTCATCTCTAGTTCCTGTGCACAGCAATCAGCCCCCCCCCAAGGAGCTGGGAGTGCAGTTCATCAGCAAAGCACATGCCAAGTCCCCACCGTTTAGGGCAGCGGCACCTAAAATACTGTCACCACTGAGGTGGCTGAAGAGCTTTCCTCCCCATCTTGCAGACCAGTCTTCAGGAGGGAAGACTCAAGGTGCACATCACCCTATGAGAAGAAAAGGCAGGGAACGACGATTGCTGCCCGGACTGCAAACCCAGGCAGCCCTGCCATTGAGAAGCCTCCAGGGACATGCTTTTGGGTGGACAGTGGACGTGCATCTCAAGAACGAAGATGGAGGCCAGGCAGCAGGCAGCCAAATACCAAACGTTAATACGTACCCTAACTGAGATGACCCTTGGTGGTGGGGCAGTGCCAGAAGCACCTAGCCTTCGAGGTATCCCTGCCCTTTGCATGCTCCAGCGGACAGGAGTACCGTGTTCTGCACTAGCGCGCTGCAATGTGATAAGCTCCCGGGGAAGGGCTTGGGGAGGAAGGTCCACAACGCAATGACGACCAGCAGCCTGACGATGAGCTTGGGGCTTCTGAGCCCTCCCATCCTTCAGTGCTCTTCTTGTTCTTCAGAGGAAGCCTGGAGACCTCCTCACCTTTCCTGGGAAAGCGAGATGTGACCTCGCATCAAGCAGGGAACCCAAAGTATTGCTGCCACTGTGGGGGTGACTCATCTTGCCCCACCAAGGGTCACTGCCCCACCAAAAAGGGCCAACTTTTGGCATTCAGCAGCACTACAGCAGCAGGGTATTGCCTTATCTCCCACCGCGGCAGCCTCAGCCGCACCCTCCGAGGGAGTTGGGGACCCCCGGGAAGGATGCACAGCTCTCCTCAAACCTGCCCATGGTGCCAAGGAGTCCTGTTTAAAAAGGATCAAAACCACCATAACAACAAATCAGGTGCTGTCTGTTGGTAGTAGTCTGTATTACTTACAAAGTCCTTTCTTTTATTTGCCACCAATGTATTAGAGGTCTACAAGCCCATCTTTGTTCCACCTTTGCTTTGGCAGTCACCTCAGTGAGATTTTTTTTCCAGTGACTGAGAGCAAGGCTCTCGATTCACACTCCTCACACATGAAATTCTCCCCTGGCTGCACTGTTATCTATGCAAGAAATGCACTTATTTAAAAACAGCTTAAAGGCTCTGCCTTTTGCATTGCTCTGTGTGCATTTGCCCATAAGATGTCACATTACTTTCACCTGTACTTGTTCAGCAGACCCCTGAAGTCAGGGCATGAGGACAGCTTTAGAAACGAAGGCAGCTTTTGATCAGCCAGAGTTTTTTGCAAGAGAGACCTGAAGCAGACCATCTGTTCCACGGCCTTCCTCTGCAGCCCCTGCCTGACCAAACTGTGCAGCTTATTCATTCCGTAGCGAAAGGAAACTCTCTCCCATTTCATTCTTACGAACTGAAGAGCAAGGTCAGAGCCTGAGACAGCCCAAGGGCTCGCCAGAAGGAAGGACCTTTTCAGTGCAAAGTGCCTGGGACTGGCAAGTGGGCAGGAATGCTCTCATCAGCCAGGCTGCACTGGCAGGATCACGGCTTGAAGTGCTTTTAAGCTTGACTCAGCTCTGGTGAGCAGATGAGTCTGGCTCTGGTTCGCTCATGAGAGGTGGAGTGCATCAGAAAGAAGCTGATAGCGGCTTCCCGTGCTTCTGGCTAACAAAAGCCGGCGCTGATAGTCCCTATCTGCCTCGGAGCTGCTGACTGCTCTGCTCTCCCGTGTAAGAGTGATCTCAAGTGACAGGAGATGTACACGCAGGGAAGCAGAAGGAACAGAGAGAGCACTGACAGAGGAAAGGGGAGAGAATTTGTTTGGGCTTGTGAAGTTTCAGGGAAAAAATGAATAAGGAACCTCATACTAAATATTGAGACAGCTGCAAAGTTCTCCAACATGCCCCAAATCTGCGTAGAGGAACAGCATCTCTAAATAAAAATGTCATTCTCTTCAAAACACTAAAAAAAAAAATATCTGGTGGGAGCATCTCTGAACTAGCAGAGTGCTCTCCAGAGAGGACAGAAGCCCCCAGACCAGCACCCCCCCCCCAATATGGAGCCTAATTCACAGTTTCCTTCAATATCCTTAGGGTTCCTCCAGGCTGTATCCTCCCTTCATCCTATTTAGCCTGTGAATGAGATTCGGGATGGGAAATGGGGGGTTTTCTCCTTCCTCAGCTCTCCCGCACTCAGCACCTGCATGATCACAGAGCTATTTCAGCCCAGAGACCGCATCAGGACGAAGCCCTGCGCGTCCGTCAATTTACCACGCATCAGCTGGACTCTCGCTGGCACTGCAGCAGCTACAGGCCTGGTTTTTACCTGCGCAGACAAATCACTGCTTGGGAAGCACAGCTGCGAGGCTGATCCGCGGTACAAAGCTGAACCCCTCGTTAGGAGGATGGACCATCCATTTTTGTACGCACGTGTTTTTCTCCCTGATGGGTGACAGTGACCGCACTGACACTCGCAGATGCTCAGCAATGGATGCAGCAGCCACAGCGGGTCAGATCCGAACACCCCTCCCCGTGGCAGAGGGATTAGGTCCTCCTCTGCCCTGCACAGCTCGGTGCTGTTTCAGGAAACCTGCCCCCAAACTGAACTTTTTCAGACTCTGCAGCTCACTCCAGATTTCTAAGTGGCAGCGACACTTCACAGCCAGTAATGAAAAAAGCCAGCAGAAGTGGAGCTGTTCGCTGTCGCGGTGTCCAAGCCGAAGCAGGGAACTGGGTGTCTTGAGGTGTGCGCCGCTCCAAGCAAACGAGGTGAGATTTGACGGTTCTGGAGAGGCAGTCCTGACATCTACCAGATCGGCGTAAGGCCCTGGTGTCTGAATTTCACAGACGTGTTCAGGGAAGCTCTCTTACAGCACGGGAAACCACCTGAGAATACACCTACTTTTCCTTTACAAAGGTGATGTTTCTAGACTCGCTTGTGCTAGAGCAAGAGGGATTATGAAACTTTGCTACTGAAAACACACATAAAAGATTTTGGGAGGCCTGATTAACGAGCATGACTGAGACTTGAAATGTATCTTAAAACTTATTACTCCAATACAGCAACCGCATCCAAGAAGGCAAATTTCTGACAGTGTATTAGCAGTCTATTTCTTTTGCTTTCCGGAACACTTCAAAAATTAAATTTCCAAAGGAAGCTCTCAAGTGCAAGAATCCAATATTTGTGTTCTAGGAACATTTTTCTCGTTCTCCTGTAAAAAGACTTCTTTCCAGTAAGATTTCTGCCAGTTAAGTGCCTTGGAGGAATATCCAGTGGAAATGCCGGGGATCAGCTCTCAAATTATGCTTAGCCTTTCCTTTGGTGCCTGGTTCCCCCCACGCCCACCCAAAATCCCTATCTGTGCATGCTCTAGACCAGTTAGCTCCAGTTCAGCCGCATGGACGAGCTGGTGCAAACGCGTGAGATTAGATCTTTCCAGTCGGCCACCAAAACTGCCCTCAGATGAAACGATTCACCCGAAGCACCACCTCGGAAAGCAAGAGGAGATGAACGCGACTTTGATGGGGAATTTAAAGGCTCGGTGCTGCCCTCATCTTGCTGTGGTGGGCTGCAGGGTTCCTCCTATTGGAAAGATTGCTTTTGCCGTAGCCAACGAGGATATGCCATGGCATAGCCTAAAGTAGTTAATAACATACCAGACTTCGGTGGCCAGGGAGGAAGCTCCTCTATAGCTGAAACAGTGACTGAAAGTGTAAAAATGAGAAGTTCAGGTAACCTGAAAGTGTAAAAATGAAAAGTTCAAGTAACCAACCTCCCAGGCCCTACTGAGACTGGTGCTTTATTCTGTCTCGCTCCAGCATCCATCCACACCAGTATTTTTCCTGGCACTCACTACTTCACACTGCTGCGGGCCAGGCACTTCTCTTACCCTCCTTGAGTCATGACCGAACGTTTGTATTTGTGTAAATATAATCCCCTTACAAAAACAAAACCTTACTTGTGAACAAAGCAAACGAAATCTGCAGAGATTCAAACGCTGCGTTTTACCTCAAGCTATGGGATCAATCAGCAGAAAGCAGGACAGAAAACGATGCTCCAGACTGTTCCTCGGGGCTGTTTGAACCCTTGAGACTCATTGCACAGCTGTTTAGCAAAAAAACACACCCGTATTTCACCCTCTCCTTTCCACCTCTGTAGCAAACACAGTTTACTAAAAGCTCACGTTTACCTCCATTTCTTTCAAACCGTGCATGCAGCATGTATGATAACTCGCTCTCTTCCTCACCTTTTTCGCCACGCATCTTTCCCAAGCCTTTCTAAGTTCAGCCTCCTACAGCTCGACACCAAGGCCTGATCACATCTGCATTTCGCGTGAGGCGGCATCCCGCGACGTGTCGATGCAATGGGTTGTGACGCACTGTCCTGGCCAGCCACACACCACAGACGCTCTGCACGGGGGGAGCAGTTTGCAGAAAGTCACAGGTGAAAATAGCAAAGCAGTTTGCAGCTAGGAACAGAGAAAGCAGTTCTTTGCGACTTGACGTGAAAGCAAATGATTTACGCCATTTGCTGACACTATGTGCAAGCAATGCATTTTCCCGGCAATTCCCCTTCCACGGGAACACGCCGGGTCTGGCAAGGCGGAAACCTCAGCCACATAGGGTGGCTCGGCACAGCTGTTTCTCACTTTGCGAGCAGGGGTGAGTGCAGCTAGAGATTTTTTTTAAAGCTGTAGTTGAATAAAAATAGGCATTTGTATCTCAGGAAGCCCAGAGGCACCAGGGGCAGTTGACTGGTGCAAGGACGAGGTGCAGCAGCAAGTTAATGTAGCCTGGACCTCCTGCAGCTTCGGTGCGGGAAGCAAGAGGAACATCCACAGCAAAAACACACTGCCGCTGCCCCCAGCCCACGCGCTGCCGCAGCAAGGGGATGCAAAGCACCTCCTGTTGTCATCAAAATCTCCCTTTGTGTTCTTAAAAAAGACAAGTTAAAGTGACAATCAAATGGACTGCCTGTGGTTTATCTAGTCCACAGGCACTTGGAAATGCAATGGTGTAATGGGTTTACGTGGCAAGGTTTTGGTAGCAGGGGGGCCACAGGGCTTCTTTAAAAGCTGCTAGAAGCTTCCCCTGTGTCTGATACAGCCAGCGCCAGCCGGCTTTAAGATGGACCTGCCACTGGCCAAGGCTGAGCCCATCAGCAACGATGGTAGCGCCTCTGGGATAACAGATTTGAGAAGGGAAAAAAAAGTGCTGGGGCGCAGAAGCTGCAGCCAG
>JAVKLA010000040.1:21015836-21034362 GCA_034782735.1 Sagittarius serpentarius
CTGGCAGGAGTTGTGACCCCGCAGGGGACCCGCGCTGGAGCCGTCTGTGCCTGAGGGACTGCAGCCCGTGGGAGGGAAGGGACCCACGCTGGAGCAGTTCATGGAGGACTGCAGCCTGTGGGAAGGACCCACATCAGAGAAGTTTGTGGAGGACGGTCTCCCGTGGGAGGGACCCCAGGCTGGAGCTGGGGAAGAGTGTGAGCTGTCCTGCCCCTGAAGAGGAAGGAGCGACAGAGACATCGTGTGATGAACTGACCCCAACCCCCATTCCCCATCCCCCTGTGCCACTTGGGGGGAGTTGGTAAAGAATTTGGGAGTGAAGCTGTGCTCGGGAAGAAGGCGGGGTGGGGTGGGAAGGAAGGACTTTTAAGATTTGGTTTTTATTTCTCATTACCGTACTCTGATTTGATTGGCAATAAATTAAGTTCATTTTCCCCACATCGACTCTGTTTTGCCCATGACGGTAATTGGTTAAGTGATCTCTCCCTGTCCTTATCTCGACCCACAAGCCTTTCGTTATATGCCAGGCACAAGGATTTTTATAAATTGCAAGCAAGGCTGCCTTTACTGATGTATGAACTGCAGAAGGATTTATTGAGAGAAGGTCTGAAACTCTGGCTGCTTGGCTGAACTGCCTGGATTTCATTCTCCTTGTGCTCAAAAGTGCCATCATCCCTGTCAAATTGCTGCCAAATATCAAAAGGTATGGGATTAATTTGACCACCCAGATTGCACTGACAGTGCTGTTTGGAAAGGAGGTGACTCAGCACCCTGGGACATGCCGAGGTGTTCACATGGAGTATTGGACAGGTTTTGAAGGGAGGAAAGCCCTATAGAAAGGAGATCCACCGTGCCCTGTGAGCCAGAGGTAAGTCCAACAGGTAACATACATGCAGGATGTCTCAGACAGTTTCCTGACTGGGAGGGATTTCCACCTAGTTTTTAGAAAACTGAACCAGAAAAGACTTCAATATTGTAAATTTTTTTCAGCAATAGCACATTAATTTCATTACGCACCTTCTAGAGAGATTACTGATGTTTCTGGATAGACGCTGGCAGATGGAAGTGGTGTTGCTTGTATATTTTCCTGCAGCATTTGCTCTCAACTACTAGTATTGCAATGTGCTAAATATGATGATACGGGAAATAAGTAAAGAGTTTGTAACTACGCGAGAAGATGCAAATTGCCGGACTGGGTCAGACAGAAGGTTCCCCTTGCCCAGCCTTGCTTCTGGCAGCGGCCAGCTGTAGATGGTTGAGAGAGTTAAGGAAGGGAGGGCACACATACTGCGGTAGCCCTCAGCACGTCCTCTCAACCTCCAGCACTCCTGTCTACCCCGCTTCTCAACCGGAGGTTGTACCTGCATCTTTACTTTTAATTAATGACAGATTAATTGACATACCCCAGACAGGGTATGTTATTACTACCATTGTAGAAGACTGAGACTCACATACATTTCTCTTTTAACAAATAAGACTTCCCAAGCCTTAGCGTTAGAGCACAACAGTGAAAAACACCTGAAATGATTAAACACTGACCAGCTAGTGGATCTCAAAAAATGTTGGCAGCAAAGATCTACGGAAGAGCTTTCTGGCAGCCTCAGCTAGACATCAGCATATACTCTATATTCATTAGCGAACTGGAAGTACAAACAAAATAACAAATCCACTCTTTTCTCTTCTTACACACTGCCAGGAAGACTGACAAAACAGATGAGAGGTTTACTTAGGGCAATATAGTTCATGTAGTGATCCATGCACACAGAAGCTGAGCGTCTTTAAGTACAGCTGAGTACGTGCAAAGAGAGATGATGCAGGTCACCCCTGCAAGACTGGATCCCCCCCCCCCCAATGACTGTCTCTGAATAAAACTTGTTCGTAGCAGGCAAGAAAAACAACACGAGCTTGCAGCGATGCTGTGGCCAACAGGGTTGATGGGACTGGAGGCAGGGGGAGAAGAAGAGAAGCGTATGGTTAGTCACCTCCCAGCAGCCTCTTGAGTGCCGCAGAGGGGCAAGGACGCGGCCATTTGCTGGGAGGTCTCTGGCTTACTTTCCTGCTGAGCCTCCAGCATTCATTTTGGGCTGAAGCCTAAGAAGGTTAAAGAGCAGAACTGTAACCGGCTGTGCAGCTTGCTCTCTCGACATGGAGGAGAGTTGTCCAAGAGGCTGCAAAATTAACACTCGCTGGTATTTCTTAACATGTTAGGCTTGCAAAGGTTACTTCCTGGAGATGGTAAGCCTTTTGGTTTACCTCTTTAACACTTGTTTTTCACACGTTGGGTTTTTTTTTTTCTCTGCAGCTATAACAAACAGTATCTAAGAGGAGAGGGACCTGCTGGTCACCAGTCCCCATTTGTCACAGATGCCCAGGAGGATGCACAATCAATGTGAGAGCCCAGTGCTCTGCAGAGCCACCAAAGGCCTCCTACGAAGGGTGCGTTTGACCCCAGTAAAGGAATGAGGTAAGTCCAGGATGTGAGCATGGAGTGACAAAATCTTAAGACACGGTGAATGAAACAGAAGAGACCAGAAAGAAGCCTCAGGGAAGTTGGTGATTTGGGCCACGGTCATCCCTGGGTGTGCTTACATAGGTGAGGAAAAATTTATTTTCCCTCTGTGTACCTGACAGTGGTGTAGCTGAGAATTCAGTACTGAATATAGGTCTTGTGCTTTCATTTCGAAAAGGAGGTTGAAAAATTGGTGTGGAAAAGAACTACAGAAATTACTCAAGGACTGGGAAAAATGCCACGGGCTGAGAGCTCGATTGGAAAGGAAATGTGATTACATGGGATAAGTACCTCTATGGGGAGAAAAATGCCTGGTACAGGAGGACTCCCTGCCATCCTAGGGAAGGCAAAACAGGAAAAACAAAATGAGAAACCAGCCTGAACCTCTTAGAATAGGCAGGAGCTGAGCATAAGCTTTACCAGGACTGACAGACCCTCCACCTCCTCCATCCAGGACTGGATGCCTTCTGGGTGATAACCTTTAAAGCAGAGAGCCACGAGGTCCCAGGGGCCCCTGGGTGAAGCTCAGGGCACCGGGAGGGCGATTAGACAATCTGTCTCCTTCCCCAGTCCTCAACATTTGAAGTGGTTATTTACACAGGGGAAATGATGCACTGAAGCAGTTGTGAAACTAGGTAGGCTGGCTGCTGGGAATGGCCAAGGCACCGCAGCGAGGAGCTTCGCTTCGCCTGGGGTGATTTATCCTGGCGAGAAGAAACCGTGCGGCTGCTGGTAGCTGAGCTCAGTTATCTCTGTGTGGAATGATATTTTGATCTTCATCTTCTAACCCACACCCCCAATAAATTCAGAGCCACCAGAAGCAGAGTAGGAGGGAGGAGTCTGCCGGTTACACAATGAAGGTTGTGCAGTTTCTTAGACTCATTGCAAAGCAGTCCTCTCAGGTTACAACGCTGACCCATTGAGCCCAACAAGGAGGAAGAAAAAAGCATCAGTAATTAATGTAACAGCCCAGGCAACAAGCTGAGAAACCAACCCCAACAACAGCACTGGCTGCTTCTGTTACAGAGGTGCTCAGAGTTGGTAAAACACTCATTGACGAACAAACCCCATACATCGAATAGACTAGAACGAGTATCTGTGTTTCTTTCTCCGGCTTCTCCCTGTGCATTATCACCCCGTTACACTTGAGTGGAAAACCTCACAGCTGTACCTGCTGCTGTGCCAGTGCTATTAATGTTAAAACCCATCAGAAATTGTGGTGATACATTATTTTGTGTTGACTAGTTGTTTTAGGTAGCTTTTCTACCTGCTTTTTCTTCTAACTCACCTGCATTTCTGCCCCTAAAGTCCTTAAGGCAAGAACATGCCAAATGCTTCACTGTCTGAAACTCTGTGGATCTCCTGGACTGTCGTCCTCAGAACAGCTTTTCCAGCTCAGAAGAGAAAACCGGCATGCCCAAGGTGACTTTTATGCTGACTTTTTGGTGGCACTCAACAGTTGACTATGCGTGGGTGGGCAAAGGCCTTTAACAAATGTGAGCTGACTGTAAATTCAACATGCACGTACCTATATGCATTCACACAGACACAATTTTCCATGGGTGAATAACCTTGCTAGGCTTTTCCCCCCTCTTATTCTTTTATTTTCTTTAGGATTTATTTGGCAATACCCCCAAAACATACTAAATTATTCATCCCTGAGGAAAGACTATGAAATACGAAAATCCAGCTACCAGCACATGATGTAGAAATAGAAAGCAAAGTTATTTATAGGCATTATCCTGAACTTTTCCTTTTCTGTTTTCAAGAGTCAAAGCTACAGTAGAGCCGCAATTTTCAGTACAGTGCAGTAGTGGGAATCTGGCACTCTCACGTTCCTGAGGCAGCTTTTGTGGTGTAAGATGTTCAATGTGCAAACTTGTATTTGTTAGGTGAAATAGCGGAAGACACTAGCATTTATAGTAAAATAAAAATAATAGCATTACTGATATAAAAAGTGCTTTATATAGTACAAACCCAACCTGTTCTTGCTGTCTGGTTGTGCTCCTTGAAATATGTTACTGACTGCTGGGATAAGAAAACTGCTCAGGAGTATGGAGAGAGGTGCGAGCCCCTCTGCAGCACAGCCCGTGCACCGCGGTTGTCCATGCTGAGCTCCTGGGGGAATTATTGCTGTAAAAAATGGGCCTGTTGCAGTGACTGATCAGCTGCTTTGAATGGTAGATTCATACTAGGGAGTAAAAACACTAATGTAAATAATTTATCACTGAAGGATTTTATTAGAGCTATAAAATAAACTCCATTGTAAATGTTACAAATTCGTGATTTTTTGCAGGGCCATTTAGCAGGCACGCGGCCGGGAGCCTGCAGACAGCCCTCATACCTCACCAGCAAGGAGAGAAGCCATGAGCTTGCTCAAGAGCTTGAGCAGGACTGTCAGTATAGGCTGATTTACACCAGCAATGCTAGAAACACCCCCTGTGTCCTGGGGTTATTGCTGCTGACAGTGATGAACATCAGAAAATTTTAAGTGGAAATTGGTGCAAGAGCTCACAAAGAAGGGAGTGCTGCAAATACCCCAGTTTTGCTATGCTGCGAGTGCAAGGTGGCGTCTTCAGCATGTCCGTGGCAGCCTACAGCTACGGTCACCTTCGGCCAGAGGAGACCAGTACTGAGCAGAAAACGCGTTCGCACAGGGCACAACCACATACAGCCTGTAACACAATTTCCTCCACAAAACCTGCAGTTACTTTTTGGATCATGGTCGGTTAAATTCTGCTAATCCAGGGCCACGCCTAACTCGCCCTGACTTCAGTGGAAAGATGTAAAATTGCTCACGCGACACGGGTGTTTCTGCTACAGGAGGAACACAAAGTAGGAGCCAAGAAGAGCGTGTTTCCCAGAAAAAGCAAAATTGGAAGTTTTACAGTGTCACGCTCAGATTTTGAAGTTGAAGAAGGTGTGAGAAACTAGAAAATAACTTCCTTCTCTTTTTCTTCTGGTTAAATGTTTCGTTTTGTTAACCTTGCCTCCACAGCCATCTCTCAAAGCAACACTAATGTCACACTGCAAATTAGGCCATTTTTCATCTTTTTGGCTCATCTAATGCCAAATTTTTGCTACTGTCCGGAATACCCTACTACTCCTCTTCATAAAATAGATTCATTGGAAATATTTCTGTTTTGTCAGTTGAGTTCTGATGTCCGAGCCTTAAGGTTCATTTTTAATTGGTGCAATTTTTCCATTTGCTAATGGTATCTACTCTAAATGTTTGTAAAATTCATTAATTTGTCAAGGGAAAAATAATAACCTAATACCTCTTTCTCATTAAATTCTTATCACGTGAGTTGTGGTTCTCCGGTATGGACAAAACTTTTAATAGAGAAACTGCATATAGTAACTTCCTATTTTTTGTACTAAAAAAAAAAATAAAATAAAAATGTAAAGGAAGTATTTGGATTCCCACACTAGGGTTCTGCATAATTTTGTGGTTTTGGCAAGAGACCTTTGGGCAAAGCTTTTAAACACAGAATCATACTCAAACTCTGTCCATCCAAGCAACTTAAAGTACAAATCAGGACTGCTGAGAAAGAAATTCTTCAGTCGACCTCAGTAAAATAACTTACCCTTCAGGAACAGTTTCCTTCTAATCCCAATATTTAACAACTAGCTTATTCAATGGTACTTGGGGTTAATAAACTTACAGAAACTGGGTTTAAATATCATCATTTCTTTTAATCCTGCTAAATTCTTAACATCCTGCAGCAGCTACTCATGTAATCCAAACTGGTACTCTGTGCAGCGCTGAGCAAACATCTCTGTTTCTCCATTTTTTAACCAGGCCCAATATATTTAACAGCAGGTGTGGGGGTTATTTTTTCCCCCTTCCACACAAGGCTTGAGGTTGTGGTTCCAAGATCGTTAACGCTGGATCCGTACACTACTGCTTTACGCAGATACTGTACATTCAGATGGGACCTATGATAGAGAAAATTTGCCCACTTTCTGCTTTTCTGAACGATTTATGAAGGCAGCAGGAAGAAAAGGGTGCATGATGCAGGGACAAAGTTAAATATGCTTTAAGAAGTTAATCAGAGCTAATTTATGCAAGATGAGCGCTCTTACCTCCTAGGGCCACGACGTTTTCACCTGGTACCAAAGGTCCTCAAGTCAAATATGACCACGGTCTCATTCCTCCTCCACGTAATATCAAACTTTGGTCTTGAATTACCATCTCATACTGCATAGAGCTGTAAATGCATGCATATACTATTGGCATTTATTTATTAGGTCTTTTTGTCCTGGTGTATATAAACCCTAACTCGAGATACCAGCAGTGGAAGCCAGGTAAGTATTGGATCAGCCCGCATCACGCAGACTTTTCCTAGGTTTATTTCACAGCAACGCTCTACAAAAACGTGCAGCACCCAGTAATCCTCTCTGCACCAGATTTCCACCCCTGCCCCGAGCCCTTGTGTAAGGGTGATCCAGTGCAGCTCAGCGAGAGGAGCCCAGATGGTGGCTTTTTTCACCGCTTTACCTGTGAGTCACGCCTAGGAGCCAACAGCCTGACGTTAGACCCACAGCCCTAGAAAACCTGCCCCATGTCACGGTGTGCTCTTTCAGTCACAAGCTATCGTTAGGTGCGTCCTTCCTCTCTGCGGGTCTGCGGGACTGTTTTTCTTCTCCGCTTCTGGAAAACTACAAGCCACAAAACAACTCTCAAGAGCCTAAACCAGCTGTTAAACCAGCCGCTAAACCCCTCGCTCCTAAAACCCCACGAAACCCCTCAAATTTCAGTGCGCTGCAGAGTGAGAGCGCAGACCTCCAGCACCCTGCCCGCTGCTTGGGGTCCTACGAGACTAGGGAATGGGCGACCTGGAATCGCCCCGTTTAATCACAGCGACGCAGGACAGCTGTGGCTGGAAGGGGCTTCTGGAGGTCATCTGGTCCAACCTCCCTGCTCAAGCAGGAGCACCTAGAGCCCAGGACCATGTCCAGCCAGCTTTTGAATATCTCCAAGGGTGGAGATGCCACAACCTCTCTGGGCAACCTGTGACAGTGCTCAGTCACCCTCACGGCGACAAAGTGTTTCCTGAGTGTTTTGTTTGTTCTTTAAAAGAAGCGAGAGCAAGTTCAAGAAGCATAAAGTGATTTTTCAAGTGAGGTAATATTCCTGAGTTGTTAGCTCTTCCTGAAATCTTTGCACAACGGTCCCGATTGTTGCTCCTTCTCCACCCGTTCCAGACCCCACCTCCTGCACAGGGAGTTCCTCTGTGACGTTGCTCTCCCTTCCCTCTCCAGGCTCCTGTGCCCTACAGCAGTTGAAAGAGCGTCTGTTCGCTCTCCCTTTCAGACCTCTCACTTCAGCTGACAGCTTTGCACGCTGCAGGGGAGAGGAGCACAAAGCCAACGTTGAGAACCCACTTGCCGCGACAGCGTAGAGATGTCCTCCTCTTCTTTTTTTTTTTTTTTTTAAACCACAATAGCAATAATATTTATATTTGCCAGCAAAGCATAATTGTGAGCGCCAGGTGCTGCTTTAGCTGCGGTACCTTCTGCAAAGGCAACAAGAAACACTGACTCAAGTGCCTCTTTTCAGAAAGGTAGGAAGATAAACATAGGCACCCCCAGGCATGAGAAATGCCTCCCTGGTAGAGCGCTCTGCATAAAGCACATTTGTGCTTTGCTGGGTTGGAGCCTGTGCCAGGGGAACAGACTGCCACAGACAAAGAAACTCTACTTTAAAGGTACTTCTGTGCTGCTGCCAGCATTTATATTAGTCCAAATGCGGTGAGAGCTAGCTGACCCAGACCGCAGCGCCGGGGGAATCCTGCATCGTGGCTGGCTCTTGGTGCCAAGGGAGCTCTGCTGAACCAGACTAATGGCACTTGCACAGTTCTGGCAGGGGGGTTTAATTCATCGGTACCACCTTGCTTCATCCCTCCACTGGGCACTGCTGTGCTTGACCTTTCCACATGCTGGAGGGCACGCAGCACGCCACGGACTCATGGATTTAGTGAGGGATCCTGGTAACATTTATTTGTGACTCATCGCTAGCCATGGTTAAGATGAGGATCGATGGGCACTGGAGAGGACAGAAGGCAGGAAAAGGCAGCAAAAGGATGAAAAAGGTGGGTTAGAAAAAATAACAGAAAAGGCTGAGAAAAACATTCTTTCCTGGACTGGAGGAATGTGTGTGAAAAGGCTGCTGTGGTCCAGGAGTCATGGGAAGACTCAAGGATGCTCGTCAGGAGACTTTAGGACTTTGAGTTAATTGATCCCATTTATTAATTTGTAGTACTTGACGTGTTTTATTTAAAGAAAATGTGCCTTTTTGATCCAGATCATGAACACTTGATCTTATTAACCCATTGGTTCAAGATAAAATGTGTAGCGAGGTGATAGACCACATATTTTGAAACACCATATCTTTCCAAACAAATAATAAACTGTAATTCTGTATTGAATGCACCAACACTGTCTCTCTCTCTCTCCCCTAGGGTCCCTAGACTGCAAGTATTTGGAATACGGATTGATGTTCAGCCTGCTGCTGAGGAGTATTGCCAAAGAGGCTGTTCAGACTAATGGGAAGATAAAAAAACCACTCCTATGACGAAGAAAGAATTACAGAAGGAAGTACCAGCTTTACATAACAGTAGAAGACAGGAGAGACAATGACTATATTTAACAAGCAAACCTGAGAAAATTTGTGACATGCGTATGATTTTCCTGCTTCTACCCATTTAGGACTTTTTCACTTTCAAGCCTAGCTGCAGAACTGCATTAAGAGAGTAAAGAAACATTTTCCTCCCTATCTTACTGGAGTGAGAAGTGTTTGCCTTCATATTACGGATTTTCTTTTTCTCTTTCCTTTTCAGATGTGGATATGTATCTTTGGAAGGAAGTACCTTGTGTCTCAGTTCAGCCCTCTCAGGTCTGGTTTCATTATTAACCTTCTAGGAGAGCGGCACGTGAGGACAACTCTTACCTTACAGCTGCCTTTGGCCCACGACCTGGTGACAAGGCATTCAGGTAATAGGAACCGCTCCGTTGTCTCTGGTGGACTTTGCAAAATCCATTGGAGATGTCGAGGGAACAAATCACGTTTATAAGAACAGAGGCACCGGTGTTCCTAAAAGCTGACCAAGCTGTTGGTTTTTATTTGCATGGGTTATGTTCAAGTTGCTACTTAAAGGAGCAGCGGGAAACTAGAAATAGCCTTTCCTACTAATTTACCAAAGGAGCAGGAAAAGAGCAAAAAGAATGGGGAATAAAAAATAGGCTATTATCTAAAGTAGAGAATTTCTGATGTTTTTCAATTTTGCTTGGTCAAACTGAAACCTGCAGAATGGAGGACGTAGCTGCAATTACATAAGCTATTCCAGTAACAGAAATAAACTGGGACCAATGCAACACTGAAGACTGCCCTGGCACAATCAGCACACAGTCATGCTCAGGAAACTCTATACCATTCTCTACACTATTAATACTACTGCACAATAATGTCTTGCCATCAGAAAAGCCATTTCAAAGAGTAGCTGGGAAAATCTTCTGCCTAATCAACAGGTTTAAAAAAAAATATATAATTTTTGGAGGTTCAACAAATTCCTAAATGCATTGCTACCCCAAGCCTCTTTCAAGTAGTGCCCCAAAGTACAGTACTTCATTTGTCACTACTAAAAAAAAAAAACCCACAACTAAAAAAGATATCCTATACATCTCTCGTATCGATGCTGCTTCTTAGCCTAGGCTTTGCTTATTGCAGTCTGTTTAGGTGAAAAATCACACAGGATATCTAGCAAAGAGGAGTATTTTAACTCCTGGCAGTCTCTTCTTAAGTATGCTGGGATTGATTATGATTTTTCAATGTGTTTATAGACTCTGATTATAGAAAAACACACAGAATTTCTTCCCTAATTTCATTTCAGCTAAACAGTGGAAATTAATTCTGAACGTCTGTAGCAATATCTGCCTTCTAAGTAGAAGATGAGCCAGAATCCTGGTGTAAATCACAAGCCATCCGTCCAGGTCCCTAACACATTGGAGCATGAAGTCGAGTTCAGTGGTTTCAACCGATGCTTGCTTTTCTTCCAAATTTCCAAATGCCATTGCCATTTTCAATCTTTAAGAGCTAAAATGGCAGTTAAGGACGTGGAAAATTTTTCAGAAAATGGAAAATTACACATAGACTGCAGAATAACAATGGTATTTAGTGCTTACGGCACAGAATGCTTCACAGTTTCAAAGCACTGTGTTTACGAGTGTCAGCTTAGGAAAGAAATAAGATGCCTCAGGTCTGTTAAGTTCTATTTAACTCCTCCAGATGCTAAAAATATGTCCAAATATCACTGTTGCCCTATAGCTCCTGTCCAGCTTTGTCCCGGTCCAGCCCAAGCCAGCACAGACATGTAGAGAGAAGCTGAATTTTGCAGCACTAGGATTTCACCGTGCCAGCAAGCACAGCGAGGGCCACGCCATTTCAAATGACGTCCCTATTTGGAAACGAAGAAAGGAAAGATTAATTCATGCCAAAGGCAGTTTCAATACCTAAAATGGCCCTTTGAAGAGGAATTATGGCACTTTAAACCCTCGTTCTTGATTAATTGCAGAATTCATATTATCTATTGTCATAAGTATGGCTCAGAAGAGCCCCAGAAACACCAGCTCACAGTTCCCCAGCATGCGCTGGTTTTACATCTTGATGGAGCTGCTGATCATGTGGAGAAAAAATTATTTGAATTATTCAATGAATGCAAGTTGCCATCTCCACTCAGGGAACAGTCAGTGGCTCAAATCACAGAAGACCACGCAGCAGAACTGTCACCCCAGAAAATCTCTGGGCCACGTGAAAATATGTGCTGAGCCTCCTAACCCAGAGAAGAGCCTCTCTGGTTGCCCTCTCACCAGGAGATCAGCGGAAGGGTGGAGTGACAGTATTTATCAATTTCTGCGCTGTGTGCCGGATACACAAACAACTCTTTGTCCCTCAAGCTCCTTCCCCTGCCCCATGTGTTGTTCTGTGCACAGCCATCATGACACGCTGCCTACGTATTAAAGGCGGGGTGCAACACTGGATTCCCCCATATACGTTTCTTGTAAATCCTGATAAGGAGGGACGGCAGCCAGGTCAGGTCTGAAGCCCTGCTAATACAGTCAGCCTGGAGACTGAGGGTACTTGAGGGGATCCCTACCTCTACCAGTGAGCAGCCCTTCACACGAACAGTCCAGCAAACACAAAACTCCTCTTAAGCATGAACTGAATTAGCTAAATGCCTCCTTTCACACTCACATGCCAGACGCAGATTCCCAAGGAGGAGGAGAAAGCCCATTAATGCAATTGAGACAGGCTAGAAAAAATAGTTTTAGAAAAAAACCTACTGCCGAGTTGTTTTGCGGTTACGTTAACAGTATGCCCATTGCCCATCTGAGCAGAACATCTCCTGAACACCACTGCATCTTTCACTGTTGCTTCACGTGGTCAGAAATTGCAATGTGGCCACGTTTACCCCGCTCTTAAATGTCGGATGAGGATGCGCCCAGGCCACTAGATGCTCCCAGCAGTGCACAGCTTTCCAGGCATGCTGCCTGATGTACCAAGCATCTAAGGCTGGAATAAGCTTTTGGATGTCAACACGTGGTGTCCCACTTATGCCAGCAGCTCCCCTGACCGTATCACCGTCTATAGAGGCAGTGAATCTGGTCTTGGGTGGCTAGGGATATGATAGGGAAGAGGTTTTGAGACCTTTAGAAAGCTGAAAAGGAAGATGTGTACTACAAATATCAATTCCTTCATCCTTAGAAAAGAGAAATAAAGAAGTCGGTCTGGACTTAATCCCATTTGATTGCAGCAGGAGAGGCAGAGGGCTGCAAACACTGCGCTTCATCCTGACAGCAGCAACCAGCAGCGTTTGCATGTCCGACTCCTGATGGAGGAAGGCAAGGAGTGTGCACAGGGCAGGAATAATCACGCTGCCAGCATTTAACGTTGCTTCTGCAGAGAAGGGGGAGAGGCCACTGCAAGTTTAATCCAAGCACAGAGGAAGGATATTCACGTGCACGTATCAGAAGGAGCACGTTAACGTTATTTACAGACCCTTGCCACCGCAGACCCGTGGATGGGACTCGGTGGACTCATGCCTTCTAATGCGAGGGCTAAATCTGTGTTCACCGAAGTAATGATGGTTTCTTTTCTGGCGTGTAGCTGACTGTACAAGATCCCCTATGTCTCCTTTTCCCTGCAGTGTGGTATTTAAAAATGGGAACTGAGGCCTAAGTGACAAGCATCTTCGTCACTCCTGTTCACTAGAAAAGGCCATTACTTCTTTTTAAAGTATGAGGTAATTATATAATTACATCTCACAGTGCAGAAAATGAAAAATAATTCAGAATAATCCATCTACCAGGTCTACATGTTTTAAGACATTTCCATAGTTTTTCTACGATTGCTCTCTAGAGAAGGAAAAGGAAAATCAAATCCAACCATCACACAGAAACTCTATAACGCTGTTTGCACTCTTACCAAGATTTGGAATCATTTAAATTGATTTTGATATGTAACCTTATTTGCAGACAAATTAAGTCTGATTTATTTTGCATTGCAGAATGGAACTAAAGTTCTTGAACACTGTGGATGTTCAGATACAAACAAACAAATAAATGAAGCTCTAACCTGCATCTAGCACAGCTTCACTGGTGTCTGCAAATACAACAGTTACATAGTGGAACTGTGTGTAACACAAAGGAAAAGTTTTCTGCCAACTTCTTCAGGGTTGGAAGTCAACCTCTATTAGTCAAGGCCAAGATCCAGCCTTCAGGTCCTAAAAAAAAAGTCTTTAATTCTAGCAAATTGGAATTAGGGCTGCAGCATAGGAAGGCCCATCAGAAGGTGGCTGACTTTTTCAGAGCAGGGATCTGCCTCTGCAGGTTGTTGCCTGTGGTCATGTTTCTGTGCTGAAGTCATGGTAAAGTATAGCACTTCCAGCTAATGCATTTTCCCTCATGGATCCTGATGGAAAGGGTACCTGTACCTTATATGATGCCTTGTACGTGACTGCATACAATGACATGACACTATTTTACAAGCTTTTAGAAATACCTTCAGACTTTCCTAGTTTTAATATGTAAAATTTCAATATTACACATTCACTAAAGAATTTCTGATGCCCAGACACTGCTGCTCCCCAAAATAAAAAATGTCTCTATATTTTGTGAAATAAGATTTTCAAAAATATTCTTAAAACCAAATTTTTGAGTGTGCAGGGACCACGGCTCAATCATTGCCCAGAAGGCAGCTAAACTCAAGGGGCTGGGGGGAAAGCCGTGACTTCCCACCCCAGCTCCTTTTGGCTGGATTCAGTACACGAGCCCTTGTCCTTGACGCACTCCTGAAAATGACTGATTCCTTGGAAAAGATCTCTTCTCCCACCAGCTAAGCAGGCAGAATGCTTAACTGCAGTGGCATATCACGGGGCAAGGTCTACAACGTGGCTTGAACACCGATGTAAATCTTACACCACTTTCTAATTAAAAGCACATAACTATTCACAGAGGTATCTAGGACCTGCCATGGCTCTGTCACACAGCAGGCCAGTTTAAGATGAATGACCTGATAACTCTTTTTCCAAGTGAGATTCATAGTGGGTCCTGCAGGTTGTCGTGTAACTTTGCCACGGTGACCGGCAAAAGAATTACCGACCAATTCTAAGCCTAGAAAAGACCATTAGATCACTCAGTCTGATCTCTTCTGTAGCACAATACATTAATTTTTATCCTGCTACTCCTGTATCGAGCCCAAGCATGTGTCTGACTACTGCATACATTCATGGCATCTTTGACAAGAACTTGATTCCTTTCACCATACTTTATCATCATTTTTGCAGGTGACCCACGCTTGTGCCTTTTGTTCATTAGCACATTAGACCTTGATCAGTCTTTTAAAATTTGTCCAGTATCGTGAACTCTATTTTCCTTACTTGCTTCACTAGTTAATAAATTGTTACATCAAAAATCCCCTCAATCAATTGTTTTAGGTCACTTGAGAGCAAGCTTTCCAGTCCTGTTGATTTAAATCTATTTTTTATTTGGAGGGATTACGCTGTATTCGTTGCACTGCAAAGGACAATAACTTTACACTAAACGAGTACATCTCTTCTCTCCAAGCAACACCCAGAAGCAGTGCATAAATATCAGTATTAATAACCTTTCCATTTCCATCTGGTAACAAGACAACACAACTCTCAGGATTTCTTTTGTTTTGGTAAAGAAGCAGTAAAAGGCAGTTGGTCAAGGTCAGCAGGAGATGACATTTAACTGGAGATACTAGCAGGGCTGTAACAAGGAATACGTAAGATGGAACAGCTTGAAAAGCCTAAAAGCTCTGAAAACTCACTCAGTGTCCTGAAATACAGGAACATAAAAAGATGCACTCTGAAAAGACGGCCCTGTTCACAAAAGCTCGCAATCCAAGTGTGCTACAATCATAACACGTTGGCAAGGGCAGCACTTCAAACGATGATGTGCCACTGCCTGCACCGCACTCCCTGACAGAAGACCACAGTCATTTCAAAAAGTGATGAGCTGGCCAGACATTATTGCAATAGTAATAATAATTAACATTTTTCTCTCTTAGTGTCACAAAAAAAAAAAATTCTAAAATTATTCACAATAGATCTCTTTCTAATAAGGACTTTATATATTTATATAATTTAGGTATAGGTTTTACTGGGCACATTTTGCTCATGTTTTTTATAATAAACCTTAATTTCTCAAAATGCCAGTTTCCGTAAGCATTTCTTTTCCTCCTCTCTTTACAAAATAAAAAGTTAAAAGGATTTAACAGCAAAGGTTCTGATTGTCAAAAGCCACCCATAACTACATGTAGGACTATATATTACACTAAGCTATTTAACACAAAAATTATCAGCAAATACACACATCCCTCTGTATAACAGCCTCCTCATTCCTCTCTGCTTGGTGTACAGAGACATTAAAAGCAGTAAGAAGGTTTCTGAAAAATCCTTCTAGCCCCACGGTGCTCTTTCCCATCTATTCCCATCCATTTGTTCAAATGGCCTCAGGGCCACGAAATTCTCTCTGTAACTCAAGGAAGTAAATGTTGATTTACTGTGAAATATCTCCTGTGGCTCGCTACCTTATAGCAAAGGCTCCATATTATTTATTCTGTTAAGTAAAGCAAAGTTATTGCAAGATAGCAGTAGAAAATTTACGCTATTTTCTTAAACACTGTTTTGTTATCCCTTGGTGCTCTGCAGCTCCTGGACTTTCTTGCTGTTTAGTGCATAAGGGCAAATGCCTGTTTACTCTAACAGGCTCCACACTGGGTCTCTTCTACCACCTTCCTTATTGAAATTGTTACTCAGCCAGTGATTTTCACTGCCTGTAAGCATTCCTCTGAACGAGTTATGCACAAAACTCCAACAATACACTTTTTAAAAATTATTTTCCTAAGGAGTAGTGAAAATGAAAGTTAGTACAAAGTCATTAATTATTTTCTGAACCTTCAAAAATAGTCATGCACTATTTGCAAGATCAAAAGCATTATAGTGAATATAATACAGTGCACGTGGAAGCAGAGAAGTGAGGAAGGAAGACGAGTGCATAAGCAAACTTAATAACCCTTAGCATCAACACAAGGGAAGCACAAAGTGAAATTATGCTATCAAACATGATAACTGGAAGGTATGAACATGAAGAGTGTTATGCCACGGAGGTGACCAAAACAGGAGGATGCTGCCTCTGAGAGCAATAGCATAGAGAAAGATCTGGGGGCAATGGGTGGATATATTAGCATTAGCTCCCTGTGTGATGTCGCAGAAAAAAAGATGCCCTAATGAGATGGTAGTTACCAGATTCAGCACTTTGAGCTCTGAAATTCTCCTCCAGCCTGCTCACTGGACTCATAAAACATTGCTGTAACACCATTAGATTATAATGAATACAGCAGCAGTAATATCTACTTATGTGATGTTTCTACAGTCTGTTACTGATCACCACTAATGTTATCAAAGACAACATTATTAATAAAGATGTATGAAATAAAATCAACATATAAAAATAACAGCGATAGCAATACTAGCTCTGGCATGAACATAAATCCATTTTTCAGAAAGGATTATGACCCTGAAACAGGTTATTCCTTCCAAGAGGATTTGGGTAATGTATTTAACCTACTGTATTTGGAACTCTCTTTTTGCAAAGTGGATATCACAAAATCATGGAATAATTTCATTTGGAAGAGATCTCCGAGGGTCTCTAGTCCATCTGCTCAAAGAGACAGACCCATATGTGCCAGCAGTGTTTTCATCCTGTTATTTTATATTTTATTCTTGATCTCTGATGCTAAATTGATCTTGTCTCCACTGAAAATCTGTGATGGTTCCAAAGTGCTAATTTAGAGGAACCCCTGACTTGCAAGGAATATTTGATCTTTATCCCTGACCCTAAAGCACCCATGCCTCTGCTGGGCTTTGAGCAGGAAACTCAGCAGGCTACATTTCTCCTTGCCAATGATAAATTGATTCCCTTTTCTTAATTGCCACTCCTTCCTGAACTTTGGTTGGCAGTGCTTACAAAGGCTTAGAAGTAGAACATGGCAAGCCGTTTGAATTACAAGGGTTTTTCTAATACTTTCTTTAACATTTTCCTATTGATCTTTGCAACCCCCCACTCAAATGTTGTGGCATTGCAGGTATTAGACAGTCTAACCTTTACAGCTACCCATTATTGACCAAAATACAACATTAACACGAAACTCCGTTCTTTCAGAGGGGAAACCTGCATAGTTAATTGTGAAGAAATTATTCTGCTGGAATTACTGGCCGCAGGTGCTTGTTACAGGAAAGATATTAGAAAATACTAATTCCTTTTCAAAAGAGTTACAGAATTAGAATTTGTGAAGGTAGCATACTTTTAACTAATTGTAACAATGAAGCATTTTGTTCACAGCTCGAATGACAAGATGCCTGAAGGGGCTCTTCCAATTATGAACGGATTATATGTGCAGTGATAGGGCAATGCCACTTTATCTGGAGTGATGGAAGATCAAAAAAAGGCTATCAGTGCCTTACAAATACAAAACACTGAGGCTTGCAGTGTTGTGGGCTGATGATTAATAAGAGGTCTAAGCTGGAATTTGTAATTATGAGTCTTTAATATAACAATAAGGAAAACTGTAAACGTTGAAAGAAAACTGGTGCAACTTTGCTGCTTTAGGAGCGTTAAATTGCAGCCCACGTGGCTGCTCTCACCTGCCTGCTGACAGCCAGGGACCATCACTCGGGGACTCACCCAGGGACTCAGGAGCAGAGGCAAACGTCCCCCTCACTTTCCTGCGTACCTTTTGACTGTGAGGGACACCAAGCACTGGCCCAGAGGGCCCAGGGAGGCTGTGGCGTCTCCATCCTTGGAGATGCTCCAAAGATGTCTGGACACAGTCCTGGGCAAATGGCTCTGGCTAGCCCTCCTTGAGCAGGGCGGGGTTTGGACCAGACGATCTCCAGTTCCCTTCCAGCCTGAACCATTCTGTGATATATCTTCTGATACGTTGATTTCCACCCTACTCCATCAGAGAATAAGGTGAAAGGCAAGTCCCTTCTAAAGAACCACGGACTTGTATTTGATCATACAGGAAAATCGATTCACCTGTGCCATTCTGTTTCCAGCAGTATGGAAGTCCTGGAGTCCAACTTTGGATCAGTTGCATTCCAGGAAGATAATTTCCTTAGTGTACTTATATTTACAAGATTGAAGTACTTTAGGGAAAGGTCCATATCTTTCTTAAGAGCCATAGTGTTTTCACTATCATGGCATCAGATCCCAAAGAAGATCTGCAGGTTTCAGCCCGAATGTTACCATTCGTGAATAACATGGTATAGAGAGATAGCCCTCTTACGCACAAGTCTTGCAATGCTTTTTCGAACAAGAGGCAAACTTCCAATTTTGGGAGAACTTCTGTTTCTTTGTGTCGTGGTTTAACCCCAGCCAGCAACACAGCACCACGCAGCCGCTCACTCGCTCCCCCCCCACCCAGTGGGA
>JAVKLA010000040.1:21034462-21047281 GCA_034782735.1 Sagittarius serpentarius
ACACGACTGAGCAACAGACGAAACCATCAGGGTGTTATCAACATTCTTCTCATACTGAACTGAAAACACAGCGCTGTGCCAGCTACTGGGGAGACAATTAACTCTATCCCAGCCGAAACCAGGACAGTTTGCTTACTTCTGTAGATTTCCTGGTGGCTGCAGTCATGGTAGCAGCTGGGGCAAGGACAACCCTCACTAAGTTTCTTTAACCAGAGACAATTTCCCAAAGCCTGGCAACCACCAGGGATGTTCACATACAGACCTGAAAGAGGGGCTGGTTACATGCTGATTACCGCTACCTCTGCTGCAGCACTGCTGTACACCCATCAATAAAACAGACGACTCCAGGAGTTTCCTAATCTCTTACATCACCAATGTCTTACCAACATCATCAGCTTGCAAAACCCTGATGCAAGACGGGAAAGAAGCAAAAACTTCAAATTAAAAACTTAATCTGTGGTCATATGGAGTCAGGCGGTCTGGCATTGCTAAGCCTCTAAAAGTGCACGAAACCTGGGTCAGTGTGGTGGGCTGACCTAGGCTGGATGCCCAGCACCCACCAAGCTGCTCTCTCACTCACCTCATCAGCATGATGGGGGGGTGGGGGAGAAAATAAGATGGAAAAAAACCTCATGGGTCAAGATGAAGGCAGTTTAATAACGCAAAAGCAAAGGCCGCACATGGAAGTAAAGGAAAACAAAAGATTTATTCTCTGCTTCCCATCAGCAGGCGATGTCCAGCCACTTCACAGCAAGCAGGGCTTCAGTACGTTTACTGGCGGCTCTGGAAAACAAATGCCACCCCCCACCCCACCCCCTGCTCCTTTCTCTTAGCTCTTATCGCTGAGCGGCCGTCATACGGCACGGACTATCCCTTTGGTCAGTCTGGGTCAGCTGTCCTGGCTCTGTCCCCTCCCAAGATCTTGCCCAGCCCCAGCCTAAGAGTGAGGGGGGGGAACATTGGAGAGACAGCCTTGATGCTGTGCAAGCCCTGCTCAGCAGGGGCCAAAACACTGGTGTCTTACCAACACCTTTCTAGCTACCGATACAGAGCACAGCACAGCACTACCAGGGCTGCCACGGGGAGAATTAACTCCACCTCAGCCAGACTCAATACAGTCAGCCAGCTAGAGCAGGTGAGAATTACTTTTCCTTCCCATATAAACGGGCTCCAAGAACATAAGCAGACATTTCAGACCTCACAATCCCCGTAATATAGATGGTAGTTTCAAACCTTGAGACTCAATAAATCCACTGAAATCCTTTTTATTCCCTGCCTCCATCAATGGCAAATAAGCCAGCTAATTTCAGAGGCTGAAAGGTACTGACCACCAAGGGAGACTCTGGGGGTCCTTTGAGTCCATCCTAGGTTACACATGGAGGAGTGCTAAAAAGGATAAGCTAAAAAGGATAAACCACAGGCACTTTTAACCCCCCATTTATTTGGTATTGCTTCAGAATACCAAATACATTGAATAGAAATTCTATTAATTACATGTACATTAAGTACTCACAGGTGGCATATTAAACAGGTCTAGATGCTTTGCTCAGAAAATTGAGCTGATCTAGTTTATGAGTCCCGTGCAGCAACTGCGCATACTAGTGATTCAGAAAGCCAGGTACGTAATTACTGGCAGTCATGGTCTGTAATTCCTACACACATACAGCTCACAAAGCCTTCCTGTCTAAATCTGTCCTTTCCTTGTGTGTTAATTTCTTAGGAGGTCTTGATATCTGAGCTTCATGAACATTAAAATCAGTTCTGCACTGAGCTGTACAAGTTTTGCGCAGCCTTTCACTGCACTCGGCATGCCCTTAGTGAAGGGAGTTGCATTGCACTGCCGTGTATGATCTTGGCTGGGTGTGACCCAACGTACGCATGCTCAACCATTCCCCTGTGCTTAGTGAAGGTCATAAAAGCCAATGAGAGCTGTAGTATGGTCTTATTTGCATATCTAGGTTGAATAAACCCGTTCACTTGTATGCCTTACTAGCTTGTCGTACAGCTTATCAGTACTAGAAAAGAGAGTTATTTTATTGGTCCAAAACTTGTACAACGAGAACAAAAAATGATCCCTCAAGGCTTTTCTGTCTGATAATTCATCTTCCTAAAAGACTACGCTGATAAATAAATAAGTCTCACAGAACTACCGTTCAAGGTCTTCTCTGCCAGTCATCCACCACCCAAGTCCTACTACTTCCTGAAGGTGAACGCTCAAGAATATGCATAATTCACATGCTATCTTTGTTTATCACTCTCACCATCACCCAGCACATTCCCTTCCTCCCCTTGAAAATCAGTCAAGTCTCTAAGAGCAGACATGAAGAAAAAAACCGACATACCAACAACATAAAAACCTCAATATCTTCTGTGCCAGTTTTAAAGTCTCCATATAGAATGCGAACAGAAACAGAATACATGGAAAAGAGCAGGAGACAGTATTTGCACTTGTTTTGTTGTTCGTTGGCTTTAAGTGTCTCCCAGCACAAGGTCAGGGTTTAGCCTCAATTACAGGAGATAGTGTAGAAACCACCTACGCTGCACAGAGGGAAAACCACAAAATGGTCAATGCCTGGAGCAGGAAAGCTAGAAAGCATCCCCAGAGTATCTGTTATCATTGCGGACAAGTTAAGACAATATGCTGTATTAAACTGTATGTTAGTAAAGCTCTAAACCTATCTTTCCAGAATCCCTTTGTTCACACAATTATAAAGTAGTCAGCGAACATCTATCATTTCCCATTATTTCTACAATGCCTTATCTTAACGTTTTTATCAACACAGTGAGCACAGGCTTGGTTCTCCACTGTTGGGCCCTTTACAATGCAGATCACGCCACAGCACAGCGAGTTCGAAAAAGTTGCCAAGGTCAAAGTCTTGCAGCCACCTGCACCATAATTACAGACTTGACAAAGTGCATGGCGCAGAGACTACACCACAGCCTCCGCAGGACCTCTGGGCAGGAGCATACAGATTAGGTACAACTGAAAACAAAACAAACTCTAGTCCTCTTACTGCAAGGAGAGCTGGACATCGAGGACTACACAAAGAGACTGAACATGGGCTCTCGTCCTTACCCGAACACAACTTAGCATCATGTAAATCACTTAAAAGGGAGTTAATTTTAAATTAGTTCAGACAGTACAAAAATTCAAGGGCAACAGGACGAAGTCCGTGCTAAAAGCCTGCCTGTGCCAGAGCTTCATCTCTTGGGCCAACATCAAAAGTGAACTGAGTAGAAGGGCCAGGAAGATCCCAAACAGGCTGAACTAAGATGAGCCATAGCTACAGCCGGAAATCTAACCCAGTAGCTGTGAGCCGGACATTAAACCTTCTCAGACAGATACCCATCAGATTTACCATGTAAACCAGAAGAAAATACTAGAGAAGCTGCACTCCAACCATAAATGAGAATTTCACACTTGTTGAATACTTTGCAGATAACTGCCCATCATAAAATGAACAGATTGGAGAGAGACCAATATAAAAGTCTTTCTGTAACACATCAATATTTGCTAACAACAGAAACCTGTGACTACAGGTCACAATTCTGCAACCAGCAAATATCCTAACGATATAAGAGGGTCTGAACTATAGGACACAAAAGAAATATTCTTTTCTGAATCCTTCTTGTTTCAATATAGCTGTGGTACTACGTGACCTTATGTGTCATGGTGAGCAAGTAACCTCAGCTCCCAGAATAATAGTACGTCTAAGAAACGTGTGAATATACCAGTGGAGGCAGATAGAGTAGGATTAAATGGAAATGTTTAACCTCTGAATCCTGCGTTGGAGAAATTCATGCTGAAAGAAGTGTAGGGAGCTATGTGCTGATTTATTTTTATTTTAATGGGAGAAGAACTGGAGAAGGTGCAGAAAAGAGACACCAACATAACTCAAAGGTTAAAGAAAATACCTTATTTGAAGATATTCAAAGAATTCATTGTTTTTGTTCAAAAAGAAAAAATGAGAGGGAATGTTATAAACATGTAAGCACTTTCATGGGGAGAAGTGAAAAACACTTTAATGTCATGAAGAAAGGCATGATAAGAAGCAGTGGTTGGAAGCTGAAACCAGGGAAATTAAAACTGGAAAAAGGATTCCCCCCCCACCCAAAGAAAGAATAATAATCACTGGAACAGACTATTAATCACTGGAACATTTCTTTTACACACAAAGCAAGCAAGTCTAATGCCACATAGCTCAACCCAGGCCAGGGCTTAGTTAAACAGATCTGGAGGGCAGCTCACCCTGCCACTCAACGCTGTCCCATGCTGCAAGGAGGAGCATACTCAAGAGGTGCGCGAGAGCAGGAAGGGTCATTCTTCACAAGAGAAATGCAAAAATTGCTTTAGATACTAAGTGCATCCTCAAAACATATATCCTCAAGAATCAAACCAAGAAGTGGATTTGCTAACATGGTTGCTTTGGGCAATTCCTCTAAAAATTTGTAGTGTGCTCCAAGTCAGAAGGATGTGAAAATTGTTAAAGAAGGGCATGCAGAATCAGATACGCTTTGAGGAAAAACAAGAGTGTAACAGAGATGCACAGAAAGTCTTTTTCAAATTTGGGCCTCTTTTTGGCAAGGTGCCACCACAATACGCCGGGCTGGGTGAGTCCCACCACCAGCAGGATGGGACTTTTTATACGGGGAAAGTCAGGAGCAGGCGTGAGATGGACTCCAGAGGAAGAGGTTGTGAACAGCCCTTAACCAGCACGAAGGTATCTGTACAGCCAGGTGGTGGCTGCTGGTGGGGACACAGGACAAGAAGGTGGCACCTCTGCCCTGAGGCTGCCGTCCCACGGGGACCTCGCTTCTGGTGGGGCTCTTCAGCCCTTGACAAGCCCAGGCAGAGCTGCCTGAAGGTGAGCGTGAACCCTCACGCCCTGTGATTCAAATTCCACGCAGGCTCTTCGAAACTTCACACAAATTTATCTAAGGACGCGGTGCCAAGTTGAAAGAGTCACGGGAAAAATGGTTATGGGTTGGTCCGTGGCTGGGAATATTCATTTCCACATCAGCCTTCTCTTAGCATTCTAGTGTCACTCCTGCTTTAGGGCAAAATGACGAGACTGAAACCAAGTGCTCGAAGGTTAAAGAATAGGCAGGTAATCCAGTAACTAAAAATAAAAAGTTCTGGAAGCACGTGCATAAAGAAGTATTAGCAGTTACCATAAATGCTACAGATATGCAAGCAAATGCAGATAAGGGGCAAAAAGAAGAAACAGCAAGTTTTCAAAGATAAACTGAGATTTATCCAAGTGTTACTTCACATGGTTCTGTCTCCCTGATAAATCCACAGGGAGCAGGGATTCATTTTCAAAGCCCTGCTTGAGGATTTAGCTATGCGATTCCTATTAACACTACCGCTAAATCCCTGCACACCATTCCAAAAGTCTCACGCCAGAAGTAAGCAGGGAGTGACTAAACAGTTGCAAGATACAGTCAAGGGGCAGTGAAAGACACGAGTTACCGAACGTTATCTGGAAGGAAGGACTGCATCGTCATGGAAGTGGATTGCAAAAAATATAAGCAGCAAACAGGAAAGGATTGTTACAGACATTTCGTTAACAACAGAATTTGTGGAAATGGCGCATTAAGATCAGTGAGAGTCCACCAGGAATACTAGGGGAAGATAATTTAGGACAGAGAATTAATTGTTCATACTGGATTTACAAAGGGTTTTCCTGCAGTTTTTCTGTTCGCTCCCGAGAACTGCAGGTATGCAAGTTGCTCATTCCCTCTGCCACGCAGTGCCGGCTGCTGCGCTGCCGAGGAGGCGTTTGAGCTAGGAAATACCCAGCGCAAGCCTGGGACATGCATGGCCCATCTCCCGCCAGGGCTTTGCAAGAGTGCACCGGCAGCTTTGTTGCTTGTTTTGAGCAGACACTAACCAAAGGACGCAAATCAAGCACTAATGAAGAGAATGAAAAACATCTTTGCACAATAGTGTGCTTCTGTGCCACCAGCCCGAGGCACCAGGACTGGGCTGATCATGTGCCAGGCACATGCCACTTTTAAAGTGATTAAATACCCTTTAACGACACTAAAAGTGTTGCTCACGTAGTCCGCATGAAGCTGAAGGCAGGCATGCGGGGTCAAAGGCATCTACCGGCAGCTCTTCTGCTAATCTCAGCTCACACTAACACTCCTTAAACTATGGCAGACCAGACTTGAAAGTAAAATCGTTCCTACATTTTCTCTTCTTTTTTTTTTTCGAAAAATTACAGATGGAGTGACAGTGATGTTTTCTCAACATGTATTGTATCCTTATCACAAGAGTTCAAGACCCAACAATGTCATCTTGTTTTTCAATTTGTTATTAGAAATATTTTGTTTGTAAAAATGTTAAAAAAACAGAATTCACAGTAATATTTCAACTTCATTTAAAGTTTTTCAGTCACCTGAAATTAGCATTTCTAATAATTACTTATCAATTTGTTTTTATTTAATTTTTGGCAAACTAGAAAGAAGTTTCCTTTAAAAATAAAAAAAAGTTGCTCTCAGCTTCATTTTCTCAGATGCATTCTCCACTGAAACAAATGAGATTTTGTGATGTCATCTAGACTGTAATGTCACAAGAAGAATTAGCAAGGAGTGATACTGGAGGGATGAATGTAAGAATGATGAGAGATTTAATTAGACTTGAAAAAGTTAATGAGGAGTTGTGTATAATACATGAAAAAAGCAGCAAAGATTTCAATAAGTATAAGAAGCATTTCATCAAAGATTTTGCTGCTGACTAATTATAAAAGTAATTAAAATGGTGTTTGTACGAAGCTATCTGGAGGAGAGAACAATAGAATACGTAGAGGGATAAATGGATAAGAGTTTAAAAGCAGAGGCATTAATCAGAAAGTGAGTAAAGGATCCCCTCGTTCTAACGAATCGTAGTTAATTGCTGCACCATTTCAAACCAAGCTTTTGCACTAGGAAGAAATGTTTAACTCTGCTTGCATTGTGGAGGTTAATCTCTTGTAAGTTACTCTCTGAAATAGCTGCAGCTACAGGGAAAAAAAACCATGAAAAACAGATTGCATTAAGCAGCTAAAATATATGCAGCCTCTGCCAGAAAAAAAAGAAACTTTGAGGAAGAAAAAAGATAAATTTGGAAGAGTCGCTAGACCACTGGGAGGATGCAGAGGAGCTGGCAGGTGGCCATGCCAGAATGCTATTGCTGTTCTGTTCCAGGTCCACGAGCTGGTTTTTTCGGCACAGCCACAGCCCTCGGTGACATTCTTACCCCTGCAAAGTGACCGTGCCACGAGCTCCTCTGAGCTCTGCCAGGACAGAGTTCCCTCTGCCCTTGGTACTTCAGGCCCTTGGTGGAGCAGTCTTCACTCCCAGTTTCTCCTGGTCACATTCTCAGCTGGAGAAACTCCAGGAGCACAAAAAGCAAAGCATCCACCTGCACCTCGAATTTGGAAGTCACTGCATGTATGATATGGCATGGGTGTAACGTGCCCCCGCACTAACACAGGAAGATGGTGCTCCTGAGAAGTCATAGGCATTTCCAATCATGCCCTATTGCACGGGGCAAAAATTCAGCTCATGACATGCAGAGGCAGCACTTCTGTAGCAGCATAGAATCATAGAATGGCTTTGGTTGGAAGGGACCATCAAAGGTCAAGCATGCAGAAAGGCTGCACAAAGAGTAACTCTTTTCCACACTGAACATCGGGATACAGGAAAGAGAAATGCACGTGCAGAAAATGCCTTTACCTAACACACCACTGCTCACCAAAACGGGGTGAGAGCATGGGGTCGGAGGGGAGCCAGCCCGAGCCGTGCTTTGCAAGGAGGCCGAGCTTCCCCTCCCAGGAGGGAGGAGGGCAGGAAAACTCAATCACACATGGCATTTGCAGGGAGAACATACTTCCCTCCACCCAGATAAGCTCCTTAAAGGTTTTCCAAAGATAAAAACATATTAGGACCATAATGCATGTCTAGCATAATAGTCTCTACAGCAAACCAAATGTTCAATGTATCATAAGGTGAAAATGCATGTCTCTTAAAACCAAAAATCGTTAATCTGATCAAAGGTACTCACTTCACAGCCCTAAAACTGAAAAGAGAATAGTAATTAATATTACTTTTAATGCGCATAACCGTTAGAAGTGAGAAAGATTACTTTGGCAGAGGAAGGGTGGTGAAGATGCCTCCTGCAAGGCTGCGAGCTCTGGCGTCTGCCGAGGAAGTGAATGGGGATGGATTTGGGTCATCAGGTTGTGGGTAGGACAGAGAGCGCAGGACAGCAGAGAGAAGATGAACCTCAAGCAATCAAACTGGTAAGGGCTGTTTTCACCATCCAAACAGACAGATCCATGTTTTTTTTCTAATTGAAAAAAAAAAGTTTTTCCTTTAAGGGAAAAGTCATTAAAAAAATATTATAAGTTAAAGGGAAGAATTATTGCTAGATGACAGTAGCAGGAGAAATTAGTGGTAGATGAAACACATTTATGTTGAGGTATGCTACAGAGAGCAATCTTCTGTAGCTGTATTGTCATATTTCAAATATCTTAAAAATGAGCCTGGAGAAGCAAGAGAAAATTGAGAACATAAACATGGAGTTTCCCCACGGCATTTTGTGGTGCGCAAGCCTGACTCACTGGAGAGGTGAGCGACTACCCACCCTGTGCCACAGCAAGCTGCCTATCCAGCCCAACCTACTGCCAACACAAACCGACACATCTTTATGGTGCTGTGATAACGTGGAGCAGGTAAAGGTCCAACCTTTCGGTTTTGCTAGGAAAGGTTCGCCTGTACCTCCCGCCTGTTAATATATTGCCATGTCACTCTTACCAGAGCAGAAAGAGGGCAAACAATTCTCCAGCAAAAGTATATGGAAAAGGAAAAGAGCAAAACAAATATTGCTTCCATGAAAATGCTCAAAAGCATAAAAACATTTTTCCTCTGTCAAAAGCTGAAAACCGTCAGATGTTCAGATGAAAGATTCTAGTAAAACCGAGTTATTTGCCTAACAACTCATTTAGGAAGGTCATTTAATTGACCTTCATTGCTTGTTTTGTCATTAAGAACCTGAAATAAGTATCACAGATCAAAGAAACCCTTCAGCCTCGCCCTGCCCACCCTGACTCCATCCCTGACCCAGCCAGGTCCCTGTGACCCTGTAATTTACCTCTTCCCCACGGACCCGGAGTAAATATGGCTCCTCACTCGCTGCCGAGCCAGTGAGGAAAACGCGTTTTGCAAAGAGCCAGGCTGAAAGACGAGAGGACTGCAAACCACAGAAGAAGTTTCCCTGGTGCTTTCTAGGCACCTTCCATGTCCCCGAAAGGCACCCTCCCTCGGAGGTCCTGTTGCAAGCAATGGGCTGGGTTCTCTTTGCCTTGAGCATAGCGGAAGCAAACGTGATGCCAGTTAATGATGATCTGGGAAGAACAGCTTTGCCTGCAAGGCTGAAAACTGCAGGTCAACCCATAGATAGACATGCGGCTTCAAAATTCATTTTGGGTGTAACTAGAGCAATTAGTATCAGAACAACCCCTGGGGTTTAATTCCACCCAACAGTTCCCTGGATGCACCTGCCTGCTCATACTCTTCTTCTGTCTATGTTGCTCTCAGTACCCACTTTTTAACGTTGCCTCCCTCCCCGCCTCCTCTGACTGTACAGCACCTTACACAACGGGACCCAGCTGGTCTCAAATCTATAGGCATTACCATGGTGTCATGATGAAGATATCACCAAAGACGCAAGGAAGGCACGTGCTTGACCTGCTCCTTTGCAACCAAGCCACGCTGTCAGGAGCATTTCCACCTTCTCAGTCTCTTCAGGATCTCTGTAGCTCTTCCCTGCTCCTGCGGGCGACAGGCATGCTCGCTCTGGTGTGGGATACCTAGGCTGTACTGACCTCCTTCCATGTTAAAAAAAAAAAAAAAAAAAAGTATTTCTGAATCTTAACTAAACTTTTTGTCTTGAACTTCTGAATTCCCGTGTGAAAACATGGTTCTAGCTTTTATTTCTTAGCACTAGAGAATTCCGTAATACACTGCAGTCATGCATAAAGTCATGAAAAAGGAAACAGCTTCCCACAGCAACTAAAACGCCTTGATACGGCACATACTCTAAACACCGAGAAAACGTCAGTGTGATTTTGTTTTTATCTTCTAAGCATGCCTGACATCTTACAGGGATTTATTTATTAATGTCTATTAGGAGCACACAGATAATACACAAGCACAGCATTCTTTTGTACTTTATAAAACAAGGAAAAAACAGTAATTGCGGAAGAAGCTGCCATTAATTCTTCTTAAAGGGGAAACCAAAATGTCTGACAGCTTTAGTAATTAAGAAAATGACAATCTGTACAGCTGTAAAAGTACACAGAGCCTACTGCCAAATTGTCATCCTCTTTTTCGGACAAGGCATACTCTTTTTTCCTGATAAGATGATAATGAGAAAAACTTTGCTTCCTCATTTTGTTCAATCGCTTTGACACTTTTCCACTAGTTTCAAGAACTTGTCAGCTCCTGCTTTTTCTCACGTAAGCAGCCCCACTACTTCACAGGATATGATTTACACTGAAAATCAGCAGTTCAGGGGTCACTTTTGCCTGGTGCTCAGCTGCATGAGCCTAAGCGTATCACTTCGTGTCTTTTTACACTTCCATTCTTTTCCAGAGCTTTACCCCAAGCACAAGTATGAAGTTTGTGATGTTAAATTGGAAAAGACACGGGTAACTCTTACAGCAGATACTGCCTCTCTCCTTTACCAGTACTTCCCTCTTTCTGGCTCATCCACTGCTCTTGTTTTTGATCCCTGATGCCGCTGAGCGTTTTGTCCTTTGCAGGAGAGAGTCCCAGCAGACACCCAGGCAGCACCGCAGCCACGGGGCTTTCTCCTCCAAGGTTTGTGCTCCAGGCAGCTGGACGCTTAGAGCTTGGATGAGAAGGAGCTCTGAGCACCAGAAAAGAGGTGCTTGTTCATTTCACCTACCTCCAGAAACTAGGTGGTCCTTAAACACAAGTGGCCTGCTGCTAGTCTCTAAAGCATACCTGCTTCACAGCTACCTGACTTAAGTTTTTGGTGGCAAATAGGTGAGGAAATCTTGCATGAAGATGCTGAGCGAGATGACGAAAGCGAGGAAGCTGATAGATCTAGTGATCCCAGAGGGGAGATGGGGACGTACAATCATTAGCAAGGAAGCTGGACTGTGTCAGGGATAACGAGGAGCGCCTGCAAGCAGAGAAGTCAAGGAGCTTTATTAAAACAGCAAGAGAAGACGATGGGAAGGAAAGAGGAAGACAGTGGGTGGCTGGAGCAGGGGAGCATGAAATGGGAAAGAAAACGCAGAGCTGTTCAAAAGCAAAGGAGAAGCTGGAAGGGAAAGTGGAGAGAAACAATACAAATAGGAGACAAGTTTACCGCCACTAACACTATCATCTAACCAGAAGTGGTGAAGCCTGGGAGCGATAGAAAGCTGCTGAAGAGCAGTGCCTCATGAAAGGCCTGTGTGACAGTTTGGATCTGGGTGTTCTCACGCACAGCTGTGGTGGCAAGGGGGAGAGGGGAACGATGACATGGCGAGGATGAGTGTGGTACATGGAGAGAGGGGTGCTGGGGTGTGTGGAGGTTGAAACCTGGATTTCCAGCGACTGGGGAGAGTGGGAAAAATCAGACTAAAGTAGGCAGAAAGGGATACGTAGAGCTAATGGGGACCATCGAAAGGGAAGGACAACCATGTGGAGAGGATGCACACCTGCTGTGTGGAGAGAGGGAAGGAAGCAGACAGGCTTTGGTTGAAGGAAAGAATGATGTTGACTTGGTGGTATCACCTTAATGCAAAATACATCAATAATCCTACAAACATGCTCCCTTACTCTGGTTTTAGGAAGCACGTGTATCTTGGGATCAGGCAGCTGAGGTCCATCTCTGTTGGGTTCAAGCTCGACTAGTTTATGAGACACATTTCTGATGCGGCTGCCCACAGTGGCAAGCTTGAACTTTCTGACTCAGCAAGTCTTTTTCTGATCCTATTCCCGATCCTATTCCCCTATTTCTTTAGAACATTTCCCAGCTGTACACTTGATTGTCACATCTTCACTAAAACCCTTTGAACTCTCCAGGACTAGGCTGCTTCTGTGCTTCTGGGGTTATTTTCTCTCCTTTCGGCACCTTCAAACTAAACATGAAAAACTAACTGAGATGAGAAAATTATGCCAAAATTGACTTGAAAAGACCTCTATTACATAAAAAAACTAGAATTAAAGTTCTCTTACCATTTGTTTTTAGTAGATAGGCATTAGTACTGGGCAGAATGCCAGAATTACCGGGATGTTTTGAAACAGTAAAACCTTTTCCATTTCATGTAAATCACATTTTTAATATCTAAATTTTATGTTTTAGAAATCACTGGCAGACATTAAATCATTTTAGACACCACAATTAAAAACAGATTAATACTCAAGATGAGTGTCCTATCAATAAGCAACAAACTAAAGGAACACCATAAGGAGCAGAATAAAAATACAGTTGCAGGGTGCACAGCAAAACATTTAAATACATCTTCTTTCTAAGGATTGGTATTTCTGCGTGCAGCTATACACAGCTACTGGGATAGACTGGAGCATTCAAATGAGCACACATGGAAAACAAAGGAAAGCCCAGTTGCTTAGTATTCACTCTAAGAGATTAATTTTATTAACAACCCCAATATTTTCTTAGAATCACAGAACGGCTTGGGCTGGAAGGGACCTCCAAAGGCCATCTAGTCCAACCCCTCTGCGGTGAGCAGGGACACCTTCCACCAGACCAGGCTGCTCAGGGCCCCGTCCAGCCTGGCCTGGGATGTTCCCAGG
>JAVKLA010000040.1:21053100-21066888 GCA_034782735.1 Sagittarius serpentarius
GGGGGCGGGGGCGCCCCCCCACGCGACCCGACAAGACAGGCTATTAAAAGGAACAAGTTGACATACTGGTATAGGCAGCTGCTCTCCTGCCCGAATGCTTTTTTCCCCCTGTGGATATTTCCCCATAGTAGAAACCCTACACCCCCACAGCAGAAACCCTACATCTGTGTTCTTTCACAGGGATCTGTAACACTTCTAAGTAAGGAAATTACCACCACAGCACTATTGCTGCCGACACTGAATGCCCTCCCTCCCTCCCTCCCTCCTCTGTTTTTAAACAGGCCTTGTAAGATTATCTGAAGGTATACTGTCTGGTAAAACCCCAAAATATTGTATTTGCTTTCTGTCAATCACTTCCAAGAAGACTGCTTCAGATTTCACTCTTTCTAACCTTCCAGGTGTTCTCTAGAAGAAGTCACACCTTCCCTCTGGCTTATTCAATGCAAATAAGGTAGAACACCATCTACATTTTAATTTCTGTTCAAAACAAACAATTCTCAGCCAAACCAATGCAGACCTCTTACTTAGATGAAAAAAATGTAATGTTTCATCTTTCAAAATGTAGCATATTAGGTATTAATTCAATATTAATGAACTTTAATACATGCAGAGTTTTGCAGGGATTTCTATTTGGTAAATGCATTAGGTTTATGAAACCTCCCTAAAAAATAAAACTTCCAAATTAAACAAACCTTTAATAGAATCTACAACTGGAACTCAGTTATGGCAAGCTATTTTTTATGCTTTGCAGACTAAGCTGATACTTTGCTGCCATTGGTTTATAAAAATAAATCATAAACTCTACAGAAACCATTAAAATATATGCAATTACAATCTTCAAGACAGCACTAAAGAAAAATAGAGCAGGAAACAGAACTGTAATTATGTTATTTTCTTTTCTGTTCCCAAGCCCCAGATATTGCATTTCTTCCACTTTTATCTCCAGTTTAATGGGTGATAGTTGCTCATCACAGTGTAAACACATATCGGCCCTCATAACAATCAGAAGCCTAATCCAGCAGACCTTTAAACACGAGAACAATTTAACCATGAACACAGTAAATTCATCGTCACTTAGGGCTCTTAAATTGAGCTTAGACATCTTTTGTAAGAGATGCACAAAGAGCGGCTTTCATCAACCTGCTGCACTGAGGAATCATCTCCAGTCTACGCGATACAAGAACAAGGTTCATCAGACAACCTTGGCCAACTCGGTTATCTTTCAAACCTCAGCACCACCAGGCTGGTTGGGGATGTCCCCTCTTCCCCACCCACACCTCCTCCAACTACTGTGCCACTACCCACTTGTGTAAAGCTCCTTGTATGTTTTAGTGTTTGAGAGATGGTCTAGATAACCACATACCAGCAGAGGAAATGAAAAGGAATTTTGCTGGGAATCAACTACCCGGCTTGAAGGTTTTTTGGCTTTGCCCACAGCCACTTTTACTGTAAAAAGGCCCCATATACAGCAAACTGTCCAGGGTCTATCTAAACAGGCTTAGGTAGAAAATCCAAGGACTGAAGAAGTTATTTCCACTCAGGACAACAGCATGTGAAATGAAATTGTGGAAGAAATTTGTGGAGACAAGCTCCATCCATCCACAGCCTTGTCCTTGTCAACCTATTTATACCTTCTTCCTTAAAATTAAGTTCTAAAATGTCCCCTAATAACTATGAGATTGTATGTGGTTCATAAAGGCTTCTTCACTTCAGAAAGATTCCATAAATCATGACGTCGAATAAATAATTAATTTTATTTTTTTGCCTGGGATCCTGGGGCTGTTCCTTATTTTCATATAGCTTACCACTAATCAGTGATGGACAAATATGCATATGCACACACACACAAATTCCATAGACAAAGGAAGAAAATTACATGTCTTACACTGTCCTGCTCATCCCAGCATGGTATCCAGTGATGAATCCCCAGCATACTTGAGCCAATCTTACAGAACACATAAGGCACAAAAATAAAGTAAAAGAAAGACAATTCAAGACATGTATTATTTGCAGTCAAACAATAGCAAGCCAAATACCCCCTGGTTGTGCAATGTATTTAAAAGTAGCCTTTGAATCCATGAAATCCTCAAACTCCCTGCTTAATTAGACAACTGACCTGATGAGATGGCTATGCTGCCTGCATAACCACTGAGTTTTCAGGCAGTCCATTTTCACTGTTGTTTTTAAACAATGCTTAGCCAGGCTCTTGAAAACATAACTGCATAAATAATCAGCTTCGTAATTAAGCAACTGCCCAGGAAGACTGCAGCAAAAGTAGAATGAGTGCCTTCAGCACACTCTGAGAGAGACTGTAGGACAGCGGAGACGTCAGCAGGATGGAGGTGCTGGAGCCCAGGACTGAAATACCCCACTCACCAGATGCCATCCCGAGGAAGCGTGGAAGCTCGGGTGTCCCTCCCCACGTGAAAGGAGAGCATCTGTGCTCGGGTCTGCAGTCCCCAAAGTGCAGCTTCTCTCCTGTGCCTAGATCATCTAGGAACTAGGTGCATCACCTCACTCCCCAAAGCCTGTCTATACCTACCACATCACGAAGGACCTGACCCCCGCCAAACATGTCAATGGGTAAAACTGAGTCTTCCTCCTCAGGTGAAAGCCACCTGGTGTCACAGTGTCCATCCTCCCCGCCCCACCTTGGCCACAAAGATGGCCTGGGGTCCGGAAACCCCTTCTGCTGTTAGGCACCCTTGGGGGCCTGAGGTGAGGGCAACGCCAGTTTTGGCTGTCAGGGTTATTTCCTTTTTTGTTTTCTTCCAAATCCTCTTAAAACCTCTTCCATCAGCTCTGGCCCCACATGGACAACTCCTCTAGCTGGGAACAGCAGATGGCTGTGACACACCAAGCTACAGCTCCTGCCAGCACTGCTGCGTCTCCCTCCTCCGCTTTGGAAAAACATACCTCTGCCAGACACCAGTTTTGTTTTCATGTTTAGGGCAGATTTTAAACCAACAAGTAACCCCGCAGCCATTGCATATGGCAGTGCTGCAGTCTTAGGAGCACTGGAGATGCAAGCCAAGGGCGAGGCCACATCAGGAAAACCATGGCTCCTCAGAGCTGACTGCCTTCATCCTTTCCTTATTACTGCGCTGGCTCCACACACCACCTTAGGCACCCAGAGCCCTTCACAGCTGTCAAAAGAAAAGCCTCTGGCAGCAGAAAACCCAAAAGCTTTCCCCTGGAGGTAATCTAAGCAGAAAATTCCCTGATATCGCACTCCAGTGCTTTCAGTTTCATGCATCACTCATCACTACTTCAAAAAGGTACTACTGGGCAGCATCTTCCCTTCCCAGTCTTATTCTTCGCAGAGAACTCATACACTCATTATAGTCACCTTGCTGCCGTGCAGGTGACAGCAGAGAAGGTGCTGCAACCAGCCTCACCAGTTGTGCCAAAAAACAGAGTGTCTGCAGGTTCAATAGCACGCTCAACTCTACTGCTCTTCTGTAAAGAATAGAGGCAAGGGTCTGAAAATTCAAGTATGATGAATCCCTACAGATCATCACAAGCTTCTACAGCATGTCAACACTGAGAAACCAAGCACAACAGACAATAGATCTCACAGCTGGAGCAATATCTCCCTTAGATTATGGATGCTAGCAGCAGGGTAGAAGATGAGAAGAGCACCAACGCACATACAACTGCATTATAGTCTCTGATATTTAGTAACAATACATTTTACTGTAAGGAAATATTCAATCATCTTACAGTGAAACTTAACCAACACAGATACTCTAAGCCCTCTAGCATGGGAAGGTTTTTCTGTACATCCCACAGAATCATGCAGTTCAGGTCAGAAGGGACATATAGAGGCCCCTGGTGCAGCCCTCACTCAAAGCAAGGATGACTTTGAAGCTGCATCTAATTTGAAAATTAGGTCAGGTTGCTCAGGCCCTTGTCCAGTTGAGTTTTGATCTCTGAGGCTGGATACTAAAAATCATCTCTGAGTCCCTGTTTAAGCCTGTCCACTGCCACGGTAGATTTTATTCTCCTAATATCTTACTAGCGCTTCCCTTTCTTGAAACTTGTGTCCCTTGCCTCTCATCCCATCACTGAGCAACCCCGAGAATTTGTCCAGCAGGACCCCCAGGTCCTTCTCTGCAGAGCAGCTTTCCAGCTGGCCAGCCTGTACTGATGCACAGGGCTGTCCCTCCCCAGGGGCAGGACTCTGCGTTTACCTTCGTTGAGTCTCATGGGGTTCCTGGGAGCTCATTTCTCCAACATGTCCTGGCTCCTCTGAGAGACAGCCCTGATCCCCCATTCAAGGAAGTCTTGACTTGCAATATTTCCTACAATCATACTCATATACATGTATCTTTTCTCCTTTCTTATCATTTGCTTCTTCCCTTTTTTCATTCTGTGTTTGGCTGATTAATTCGCTGTCAGAACCACAAAACTCCGCCTAGCTGTCCTTGCATTGCAGAGACCTTTCCCTGAGATCCTTCCCCGTGTCCTCTTGCAGCAGGGCAGATGTTATTTCATCAAGCTTTTGGGACGCAGCAGTACTAGTTGGCAGTCCTGCGCCCGCTGTTGGAAAGAAGCACCCACAATCAGTGAATCTGAGGCGGCAGAGCACTGTCATCATCCCCACCATCTCCGTGAAAGGCCATGCCACCGTGCTGGAGCGTGCCCAGCCGACAGCACGGTCCATGCCTGGCACCGGGCAGAGCATCACGAAGCGACATGCACCAGGAGTACTGCTGTTACACACGCAGCAGCAGCTGCGGTCTGGCAAGCACTGCTTATAAACGCCAAATCTGCTGCTGGGCAAAATGTTTCTCGATGTCCCTGAAGAGTTCAAAATTACGTGATTCCCTGAGGTGTGAAAAAGCAGCAGTAACAGCTGTGTACATCAGCACACTTACACCAGTTTTTTTAATGTGTTTTCTTTGGGGGGAGGGGGTGGTGAGCAGATAGAAAGGGCAAGCAGAGGGCAGGGTGGGAGGGAGGAAACCGTGGAATAATTTATGTGGCAGTGGTCAACTGTATGAAATTTGCATTCAGCTAAGCAATTACAGACAGATGATAATGCCAGGCTGTGCTCTCTGCAGCAAAGAGCTTGGAGCTGAATTTAATTTTCAAAAGCAGAGGTTTCAGACAGTGGCGAGCATCTTTCTACAGTCTGGCCTTTCTAGCAACAAACACCTATATGGTCCAAGGGTGTGGGATCTCAGTCTACCAAAACTGGGTGGGTGACATGGCAGATGTCTCCTCAGTCTTCCAGCATGAGAGCTGAAATGACATGAGGAACAGAGAAACACGCTGAAGAGGTTTCTTCCAGCCATTTTCCCCTTTCCCCTCCTTTTCTGCCGTGTTGTAGGAAGGGCCCACAAATTACAATCTGCTCCTGACAACTTGCTGTTCAGGTGGAAAGCTCCTCAGCCATCTTATATGTCTGCTAAGAAGGAGAAGGCCAGTCTAAACCCGATTCACTGCTCACCAGAAATGGAAAGTGTTACCCAAAATCAGTACGATGTGCATGCCAGGTCTTGCAGAGCTTTACTATGTCATCTGAACATAGCTCCCATCTTACAGCTATACGTGGCATACAATGGATCACATAAGCACATGCATGCCAAGGAAGTAAGCCTCATACAAACGGGAGTAAAATAAAGTTAATTTCTCCATTCAGAAGGAGCGCTGTACAAATTCCTTACTGCTCATGAAGGCGATCTATGGATGGTTCTCCAGTGTGTCAGACTGAGAAACTCAGACTGGCTATCAGTCTGCGAGTCTGAAAAATACCCCTCATTCCTTATCAATTTCTTACCTTAAACCAGAATACAAAGTAAAATGGCTTCAATTAAGAAGTTTCCTTTGCTGTTCTAGCAGCATGCACTTTTCCTAAATGCGCATCATTAGATACGACTACTTCAGCCAGAGGCATTATATCCTTTGAACTAAACTCTTACTGGAGCAAAAATATTCATTACAGCTTTGCACAGTATCTATCCCTATCACATCCTAGGCTTGCTTTCGAAATCCACACAGTACAGTAAAGCAAACAGAAGAGACAGAAGAATAGCAAATAAGTTACAATAATGATCCTGCCTGTGGTAAATGGCTTCCCAGAATTACTCTTGGAGGCAAAATTCATTAAATCTGAACAACTTCAGAACCTGATTCAGCTGCTCACATAAAGGCGTTTAGTGCTGTTTGAGGCATATTAGTCTATCAGGAACCACTGTGGGATATGGCCCACGACCTATAGGAGACATCTGCCCTCCTGACAGGGCTGCTGGAGCCCAGGCAGGCTACGCAGGGCAGCTCAAACAGGTACTTATGTTCAGCATCCTTCCTCTTAGAAACTCTCATTTCTTGTCAGTTCCTGAAGTGCATTCTTTTCTCAACTTTCTCTCTCTCTCTTTCTTGTACAGTGCTCTTTTTACTGTTGGACAAATGCTCAGCATGTATCTTGTTCTCATTTCATCCATATTTTTATATTCTCCTCATTAACTCTGTACTGGTTTTGGTTTCCAAGGCGGAGGAACAGCAATCCTCCCTTTAGCTCCTGTCCCTGCCAGGTCCCTGCCAACAGCGATGAGTCAACACAGTTCTCGTGCTAATCCCTATCCTTTTCCTCACTGCCGAGTTTTATTACTGTAACATTGTGTTTATACTGCACCATGAACCAAATTTTAAAATGACACCCAAATTATATGCCCAGAAGTACTTTTTTTCTGTACTGAAAGAAAAATCCCACCTCTTTATCTTTATAATCTTCGTACTGTCATTCCGGAACACGTGTCAGTGATGCTCAAAGGATGTTTTCAAACACCTTGTGGATCAGGGAGTCCCGTGCTTGTTCACTGACGGTATCTCCTGACCGCACTGCAGTACAGACAAGGGTGCAGCGATACATCTGTTACAGGAACAGTTGCTGGAAAGCACTAGAGAAAAAAAAATCACTGAACAGTCAATGGAAATAACTAAGTTTAATGTGGTGATAGGACACAGGCAGCACATACTTGCTAAAACCAGAGTCGGTCTAACTGATCTCATTTTCTTTCCTAACATTGCTCATGGCAATCAGTCTTGTGGCTGGAGGAGCAGCAGACGACATTGTATTATTTTAGAGAGACTTTTGACAGTATCTCTCATGACGGCAACTACATCCTCATTCCCCAAAGTACTTTGGGAAAAGATGCCATCAGCATTGTTAAACTGACAGAACAAGGAAAGGAGAGGTATCTTTTCCCGATTTTTTTGTTCTATTCACTGCTTTCCTAAGTGAGCTAGACAAAAGTATAAAAAAGGACATCTACAAAACCTGTGGAAGACAAGAAAGCAGGACATATCACAAGCACCTTTGGAGACCGGGAAAAAAATATCAGTTGCATTGGCAGTTGAGAGCATCCAAAAAGGACAAAGTGATGGCGTGAAATTCAGTAAGTGCAAGTACAAAATCTCTACGTTTGAGTAAACTAAAATATACAGGGAGAAAGAGGATTGAGAACCTTTAGCTGGTCACACTGCCAGAAATTACAGGGAGAGGGTTTAAATAGATCACAAAAGAAAAGGAAATATCATGCCAAGCATTATTAATTGAACTGTTTAGATAGCAAATGCTGGAGGCAATCATCCAGTCCTGTGCAGCCCTGGCGAGGTCTGGAGCACACAGTCCTGTCATTAGCATTGCTCTTACAAAAAACCTAAACTAACTGGAAAGTGTCAAGCAGAGGAAAGGTGACAGATTTAGAGAATGTGACTTCTGAGGCAAGACTGGAAAAGTAACATCAGAGAATACTGAAGGGAAATAGACTCCCAACCTGTAAACCACCCCGGTTAAAAGAAGGCTTATCAGCTCTTCTCCATGCCCCCCAGCTTGCAGATTAAAAGTAATTGGAAAAAGATTCATACAAGATTTAGAGGCAATAACGGCAAGAAGTTTCTAACTAAAAGGTAGTAAAACGCTGCAACAGCCACCTTGGGACAATGCAATTCCCCTTCATTACAGGTTTTACTGTCATTTTAGCATCTCTCAGGAAGGTCTGAGTCACACTAGCAGCTGCCTCAAAGGACGGTCGCTCCCTGTGCTTCCACGACCCGGAGGTACCACGGCCAAGCAGCACCGCTGCACGCCAGAACACAGCTGAAGTTATGGAATTAGAAAAACCGAAAGTTCAGTTATTCTTTGTCCTTAACTGGTAAGGAAGCTCCCCCAGCCTCATGCTTTGATTGCAATCCTGCATCTGAAGTCTCCCTGATAATCCTAGTGCAGAGCTTTCAGTCAATCATATTTTTCTCATCACGTTAGTCATATCAAGAGATATACATCAAGAAGGACAGCAGGGATAAACTGCTTCTAAATATGTAACTATATATTTGTAATCACGTATTTAGGGGTTACATCTTTTAAATGAAGAATCAGGTTAACAGAAAAGCAGGAAGAGGTATTTCTTTTGCTTTAAAACTTTACATAAAAATCTCAATATGCAAAATACCAACACTTCTGAAAAAAGTTTCTAAGGAAAACTTTTGATAAATGAAGTTCCAAACTAAGACTACAATAAGGATATTGGTTTTGTTTGGTTTTACCTGTTCTAATTGTGTATACATGAGAAACATCTTTACTAAGTTCAGATATATGGAAAACCAATACTACAGTGTAGCCTTTCCAATATGCATCTATTATTTAAAAAAATTACAGTGAAATAATAAACATTTATGAGGTTTAGTTTTCTTTGCTCTTCTGACAGTAATATATTAAAATTATACTACATTTGTACTATTGATTTCACTTTCGCCTATACAGTAGATATAAAATAAATTACTTGCACATTAAGTCAGCACAGGCTAAGCAGCTAGTTGTTTGTATGGTTCATGAAAGAAAAATCTATGATTTTTCTCCAATACATTTAAAAAAAAAAAATAAAATCAAACAACACAAAAAGCAGCAAAATGTAAGGCTCCAGTGATTTTGAAGCTTACATCCATTACTTAAAACACAATAGAAAAAATAATGCACAGTAGGGTTCCTCTATTATTGGCACTATTGGTTTATTACAGCAGGGACAATGATGCTACTCCTGCATCTATGGTAATAGTGTAAACTTGTCCTCATCACGAGGCTCAATTCTGAGAAGCTGATGAGTGCTGCTAAGTGAGAAGCTCCAAAGTTAATTTGGTCAGTTCGTTTTACTGCTGAAATGACGTTCTTTTCCAGCCGTTCAGCTTCTATTCAGATCTTGCATGCATAACAACTTTTACTGGTTTATGGAGATCATTTTTTAAATTGATTTTTTTTTCAAACCAATCCAGCCTCTGTAATGGCTGAATCAATTCACAACTGGGTGGCTCATATCGATACGGTGGGCAAATTAAGCCAATATCAATAAGCCAGCACTAAATCCCTTCAAGAATGGCCACGTGAGTGCTGCAGCCACTCAGCTGAATCTGTTCAACATCTTTTAAAGCAGTGTAATTTCAGATAGGGTAAGCAATGAGCCACACTGCAAATCTTCCCCCCTCTTCCCTGTTAAACCCACGCCACTGTCACTCAAGACACTTTTCACTGGTCCCCTTGAATATACGTGGATTGATCCAAACTGCAATAGCTCTACAGGAGCCAAAGGAGCTAAGCTGTTTTGTAACATCGGAGGATCAGCTCCTGGCCACCCACAGAAGTCCTTCACATTAATAATAGCTGAGCCCCATGTACCAGGACTAATATACCATTTAAATCTAGGAAAACTACCTCACGTTTCTGGTCTAATGCTCTAAAATTGATACGTACCATCATCTTTGCGAAAAGGGACACAGTGACCTTTCAAAAACTAGAAGAAAAAAAAATTCCTAATCTAAATAAGAAAGAAAGGTTGTACCTACAATCTTTTAAGTACGATAGAGACAAGCATATAAATTCAACTTGACCAAGGAAAGGCAATTAGAGTGATGGATTACAGCCAATTCAATAGAGATGTGAAATATTGAGACAACTCTCAAATACAAATTATTACACAAAATCACCCTCAGCCCACTCAAACTTTTCAGAAAATTAGTCATTCACATCACCAGCATGTTTGGACCATACGCCAGGATGGCTTTTTCCCATCCTAACATTAGCTGAGTACTGCAGCATCGTTATGCAGTTGGCATCTCAACCAGGCGAGGGACAAGGGCTTCTCCACATTCTGTAGTAGGCAACTTCTCCCGCTCTTCCAGCTGAAATTCACCTGTGTGAGAGGGTGGGAATTAATTACATGGGCGTATTTTACATGCACCGAGGACTCCGCGAGATTTCCTAGGAGCGGAGAAGGGAGGGAAAGAGCACTTGTTTCTATGGGATTTCCAAGAGCTATGCAGCAGAGTAAAAGACATACAGTCTGGTTACATCTGGGAAATGTAGTCTTGCAACCCAACCTTGAGAAAGTCATCTCTTCTGTACATCCCACTTTCCCAGTGAGAGCGTTGGGTATGCCCTTTCTGATAGGGCAATATTTTACATTTGACCTAAAAATTTCCATCTGAATATCACAACAGCAAAGGAAATAATTGGTTAATTTCTGCAAAATACCCGTGTTTTCTCCAGAATATCATACGTGCACAGCAACTGTGGCTGTGTGATGGGAGGACAGCTGCTTGAAACCTAGAACAAGGCACTGGCCAGCCTTGCCTGAAAGCGTGGGAGTGCTTGGCATGTCTTGGGATTTCAAACACTCTTTGCCAGCTGGCTTTCCTGGCTTTGTGGAGGAAAAAATATTTGGTAATTAAAAGAAGCATTTATTTGACAACAGGAATGTAGGCGAATGTTATCTGTGATGATTCAAAACACCACTCAAATTGCTTCCAGCTGCTGTCCTTCAGTGGAGGATAGGAAAGACTTTTATTTATTTCTTTATTAAGATGATGAAGAGCTGGAAGTACCAAGACAAACAGCAGCAGTCACTGATGGATGAGGTCTTTGTGCCCTCTCTCCAGACCAGGCAGGAACTCATCCCTCTTTGCAGATCCAGTACAAGCAACAACAGTAGCAGGGGGTTTTGACAGATGTCTAGTGTAAGACCAACACCCAAACTGATGAAGGTGTGTGATGCTGTGTTCAGCAGCTCAGTGACCGATGAGTAGCCCTCCTCCTCCAAAAGGGTGATCCACTCTTCCTGAGAGGCAGCTTCAGGCTGAGGGAAGAGCAATTGCCAAAGACCGATCCAGTCAGTGCAGCAGTTGGGAGCAAGCCATGAGCCCCCAGAAGAGAGGCCAAGCTTGTGCATGAGGTACCTCCATCTCCTCCTTCCTCTTAACAGCAGCGCTATGCAACACGGGGCTGTCATCCCACATAGGACCCCAAGCCAGGACATCATTCCTTGGGAGGGTGGTGGTAGCAACCACAGCGGCAGACCTGCTTCAACACCCCTGTTCATAGCAGTGTCCTCCCCCTCCTTTTCCCTTTCCTTCCTTCTTTTTTTTTTTTTCCAGCCAGAGCAAAGCACATATTTGCAAGCTGCAGCCATGTGAATCCTACCCGCACATCACTGTTGGTTTGATTTCAGTAAAGCAGGACATTTTGCTAACACCATAATGAAAGGAATTTGAAAGTAGATCCTGGTAATAAGTCTAACATCAATTTTGTGACATCAGATCAGAAGGCTTTCAATCTAAAGTGTTCCCAGATGATATTTGTCAGGGAACATAGAGCACTATTTTCTCAACACCAGTAGATAGTAAGTTTTTCCCTTTTAATATAGTTCCACCTACATTTTCTCCAAAAGGATGATACAGTGAAGCCATACACTCATTATGTACCTGATCCAAAGTGAAACGAGGGAAACTGAAATCCTCAGAAACTTCAACAGTCTACGGGTAAACTGTTAACATCTCAATCAGCTTCAGAGATTTGCTCAGCTTGCTTTCTCTTCCTAACCTGCTGCAGTCTCTGACATGGTCCTTGCTCTCCTACAATTCTGTAGAGCATGATCTCTCTTAAATTGCCCTCAGAAGATTTACCTCATTTTCCCCTCAATTTTCAGTGTTTTCAGCAGCAAATTTACAAGCTTGACTTTCTACATTGCACACCATTAAGCAAATGAAATGACAAACCCACTCATATTTTTCTCCTACAGAAATGTAAATAATTTTATGTCATCTAAATAATTCAGCTAAATCTAAATTGTATGACTCAGCATGGTGATTGCATGTTGACGCATTATATCGCTTTCCCAAATTCTTGCTCATTTCATTACTTTAGATAAAAAAAAAAAAAAAAAAGTCCTGTGGAACAGTTTTCTTGGATCAACATAACTCTGAAAGTCAGATTTCTAATCTGAATGCTCACACCTAAAAATGCAAATTCCCAGGAGCTTCTGAACAGGCTTCCTTTTTCCGTCTCATCCCGGGAAGTAGGTGTCACACACTGTTTAGACCTGAGTGCCCTTGAGCATGCACAGGGACAAGTGCAGTAAGCGAATCCTTGAAAGGCTTTGAGGTGAAGAGCCTTCTGGAGGTCTCCAGGCCACCTCTGCTCAAAGCTGCACCAGGCTGCTCAGGGTCTCACCCTGTCATTTTGAAAATCTTCAGGGCTGGGGATTACACAGCCTCTCTTGGCAACTAAGTGGGAGGAATTTTTTCCTCACGTCCAGCTGGGATTTCCGTTGCTGCAACTAGTCTTTTACCACTCACCTTTGAGAACAGTCTTGCTCCATCCTCTCTGTCACTTAAAGTTAAGTGGGGTGATCAGATCTTTCTTCAACTATACTTTCTCCTGGCTGAACAATTTGATGTCATCCACAGACTTGATGAGGGTACTTCCCAGTATCCAAGTTACTGATGAGAATGTATTGCCATACCAGTAAGTTCATTGCCATACCAGTAAGTTCATACCATATTTCACCTTTGAGCAATGCCACTCTTAACTGGTTTCTGCTTACACTTTAAATCACTGATCCTTAGCCTTTGAGTCCAGCAACACCTGGAAAATGTAAATCAACAAGGAGGCGCTCAGTGATTCTTAATCATCGCTCAGCAGCCTTTACAACAGACTTCTGGATTGCTTTCTTGGTCTTCAGTGCATAAATTCTAACAAGGTAACATTTCAGGAGGCTAAATAAGTTCTCTATTCCTCACGATCAGGCCCTAATCCTGCTGACACTTCAACATGATTGCCTCCACATAAATAATTTCAATAAAGCAATGGGACTTGCACACCAAGGACCTCATAAGTCAGCATAAGTCAATACACTTCCCAAGAACATTCTTGCTGATATGCCTAAGTAAAGAGAATAGTTAGAAAAAGCAAATTCTGCAAGAAAAAAAAATTCCTAGAACAACACTTTAAAAAAAAACGTGTTTCTGTAAGTTCTGTAAATAGTCTATACGTTATCATAATGGATATAATTCTCTTGTCACATTTAGGGTAATTTTTATTTGTTGATAACTTCTGTATGGGGTAATAAAGCTTACAATATGACCCTGTTATTGTCAACTACAGAGAGTAAGTTAGATGTTTATTCAAGCCAGTATCTCTGCGATGCTTGGTGTGCTATTAAACAAGGGATTTAGAGAGACCAATATGTGTTGGTGAAAAAAGAGAACGAACACATTTGATTAAGTGGGTAAATACCTTCAAAGGAATTAAAAATATTGGGTTCCAAAGGGTTCTACAGTCCAGGAGAGAAAGCTGAACAGAAGTGAGGTTTTTAGGAGCACGAGGCCAGAGAATCACAGAACGGCTTGGGTTGGAAGGGACCTCAAAGATCACCTAAGTCCAACCCCGCTGCCGTGGGCCACCCACTAGGTCAGGCTGCCCAGGGCCTCATCCAGCCCGGCCTTGAACACCCC
>JAVKLA010000040.1:21066988-21080742 GCA_034782735.1 Sagittarius serpentarius
CCTCCGGACCCGCTCCGGCAGCTCCACATCCTTCTTGTGCTGGGGACCCCAGGCCTGCACGCAGTATTCCAGGTGGGACCTCAGGAGGGCAGAGCAGAGGGGGACAATCACCGCCCTCGCCCACTGGCCACCCCGCTCTTGATGCAGCCCAGGAGACAGTTGGCCTTCCGGGGTGCAAGCGCACACGGCTGGCTCATGTCGAGCCTCTCGTCCATCAGGACTCCCAAGTCCTTCTCCGCAGGGCTGCTCCCAATTAATTCTTTTCCCAGTCTGTACATGTCTGAGGTTGCCCTGAACCATGTGCAACACCTTGCATTTGGCCTTGTTGAAGCTCATCAGGTTGTCATGAGCCCAATTTTCAAGCCCATCCAGGCCCCTTTGGATGGCATCCCTTCCTTCCAGTCTATCAGCTGCACCGCTCAGCTTGGTGTCATCAGCGAACTTGCTGAGGGTGCACTTGGTCTTGCTGTCTACGTTGTTGATAAAGATGTTGAAGAGCACTGGTCCCAAGACGGATGCCTGGGGGACACCACTCATCACCAGCCTTCACCTGGACATAGAGCCACTGACCACAACCCTCTGGCTGCAACCATCCAACCAATTCTTTATCCACCCAATAGTCCACCCTTCAAATCCATCTCTCACCAATTTAGAGATAAGAAATTCATACTATGCAAAGCATGCGTTATTTCTAAGAGTGCTACTGAAACTAGTGTAGTCTTTGAACCAAAATAAAAGAATAAAATTAAACTGTTGGAACAAGCACCCAAGCAGTAGCTTCTTTGGGAAAAGCCAGTATTTCTCTCTGTGCCCTCTGCCTTAGCCAAAAACAAGCTACTGGTTGTGTTACAGGGCTTAATACATGAAATGTCACAACATGACATTTTCAGGAGTCATATTAAGTGATTTAATTGGCCCTTCTGACTTCACACCTAATTTGTTTCACATCCTGCCGTGGCTATAAGATTGTAGTTGTTTAACAAAAATTCATGGAGCTCAAGACAGCAAGCAAGGGATATCAAGAAAAACAAAACCCAAGCAAAACACAGGAAAGAATTTTAAAGTATCTAAATGAAACCCACAGCCTGTCAACAGATAAGGCTGGAATATCTCAATTCAAATTTGCATATGAAAGGTTTTATAGTGAGTAGAAATATTCACTAGCTTTTAACCAGGTGCCCACTGTAGAGACAAAGCACTGAAAACAAAACAATCAATAAAACAATTGCAGTAGTGTTATTATTATCAATAGTTTTAGATGAAACTAAACGATTCATTATATTTTAGCTTAGAGTATCTTCAAAAAAATTGAAATGAACTTTGTAATGATACATTGCACACAATTCCAAAATAATAGAATGGTTTTGTTTTGAAAGGCCTGAAATGGACAACTTCTTACATCTTTCAAAGAAAGCCATATCTTTCTTTTCAGACCACAGCAATTTGATTAAATCTATCTGAAATAGAAAAAAAAAAATTTTCACTAGACAGAAAAAAACCCAACAATTTAGATGCAGAACTTCTGCCTCCAAATGTTAGAGATTCATAAACAGGATTTCATTCAAGAGATTATAATGAGCCAGTAGTTAACCTACCAGGACTACCAGAGTGCAAATGGGCACAATGAAAGCCATTTGCATACTGGTTAATTACAGGGAGAATATTTGATAATGCACGTCCAGAATTTCCGTCTCTCTAAGGGAGAATAATTTTCCTGTAATCTTCGCAGGCACTGAGCAATAGGTGGCCTAGGAAAACCACCTGACATTTTAATCCTATATTTTATTGTAAATGACATAATAACCTAAATAAAAACTTTATCCTCAAGGAGCAGTTTTGAAGACTGCTATGACAGTACTAATATCAAGGAGAGACACAGTCTGCCAAGGAGAGTAATCTAAATGTTCTCATAAAAGCCCACGATAGACTGGGATGGAGCGGCAATAAAGCAGTGTGCTGTCCTGTGCTTCCAGATTAAAGAGCCACTGCAACACAGCATGTATTCTCCTATTGCTTTCCACATCCTCCGTCAGTGTCTGCTTTTAATCCAGCAAAAAAACCACTTAAACTTTAAATAAACATAAAATAAGCTTTAGAAATTGTTTGTTATTTGTGCTTCCAACAGAGCAACAGATTCTGTTGTTTAAAAAGGACTCATCCCCATCCCAAACACACGCACCCCATCACAAAAATTACGTCATTCGTATCATCACTTTCCAAAGCATCCTTCTCTCATGGCTATGTTCCATTTGCTTTCACCACTAACTTCTAACAACATGAAAGCTCGTTTCTGAGCAAATCAACTCTTTTGTGGTTTTGTTCCCCCCTCCCACACACATAGCCTTGGGTAGCATTTAGGTAACTGGGAACAGTCCAGTTCAGCTAGGATTTTCAGCAAGTGGCAGCACGCTCTAGGAGATGCAGGTGCTCAACTTCAACACTGGCTTTCCCTCAGGAAAGACATGTTATCCAGCCTACTCTAAACCAACAAAAGAATTCCTAAAACACAGAAGCCTAATTCAAGGATTAAGTATTTCCTCAGCTACCTTCATAATGCTATGGCGCCTGAAATGGCTCGTTAGTGCAAAGGCCAAATTTGCTGTTAACCCGGTGAGAAGGGTCTAGCAAGCTAGTTAATTTTGAAGCAATGTTTAGTGACCTTTGGTGCTGCCTTTGAATCACTTAAATGACTGAGTGAGCAGGGGGAAATCAGTGATCTTCCACTATGCTCTCTGACAGCCTATTTGCACATGTGAAAGGCTTTATTTCTGGCACTCCCAGAAAAATAAAGTTTCTGGCAGTTCTGTACTCTCCCCCACGTACAGAGACACAATAAAGCACCATTGGAAGCATCCTATAGAACTGGAAAAACTTAATATTCTGATCTGGATACAGCCCATCATTAATCTCTCTTCAATACTTTGAAAAGGTTTCAGGTATATCTGGGCCACCAACATTGCAGGATGCACCCTTAAGGGCGATGAACTGCTTCTTATGCATTACAGCTTAATAACAACAATACGATATATCAGTGATTTATTTCACGGTGGGGACTGGTGGATGCACTCTTTTATCAAGTTCATTACTATAATAGCTGCTCACCTCCTAACAGTACACTAAACAATAGGATTATTTTCATCTTCTGTCCCCAAAGACGCAAGTAGTAGCAGCGTCATGTTTTATTTCAGCAGGATATTTCAATGATCCGGGCCACTGGGCCTTGAAAATGAGAAGCAAATCTCTAAACCAGACTTTAGGTTCTGCAGAAAGTCAGAGTCGGAATGGCAAGGCAGCTGTCAGGCGTGTGGCAGGAGCTGGGAGCTCTGCCAGCGGACGCGACCGGCCACATCACCTCCTAACTTAAGGGAGACCGAAAGCTTTGTCTCTAGAACCGTGCATCATGAGAAACTAGGAGGGAGTTCAGCAGGGAATTCAAAAGCACACAAAAACCGTCTAAGATTTTACTTATTTTAAGCACACAATTTCAAACCAGGAGCATCAAATATACTGAATGCTGCTTCTTGTAGGATTTCTGTCTCCATGAGCTCAAGCATCACCTGTAGTACTGGGGGTTTGGATGTGCTAAAGGACAGGCAGGTTGCACCAGCACTGACACTGGAGCCAGTTCCTTTAAAGGCTACACTGATGAAAAATGGTGCCAGAGGGGAAAAATTGCAGAAAACCAGAAGCAAACCGACTCAGAGCATAAATGCAGCTTCCTACCAAAAATAATCAGGCATCTCCTTCCAAGAGATACATAAACTTTTCTAGAGTAGAGAAACTGGTCTAGAGTTTTACTACTGAATTTTACTACTTTGGTAGCAAGAAAACACTTGCTCAACATTTCATTAAAAGTTGAGCTCTTGAATGAATAACTTTTGTTGTAACTTAAAAAGCCCTTCTCCTTCCTTTCTCCCCCATACTTGGCAATATTACACTCCCCTGTAGCTTTTGATCCATCTTGTAACGGACGTCTCCTAAGAAAAGAGAGGAAGTAGTAGTTTGGACTGAAACACTCAATTCTGAGCTTGCATATGCAGCTATAAATGGTGCAGAAAGTGCATGTGCCTCACAGGAAAACAGCTCTGCGGTAAGACTGCAGCGAAGGAGAGCGTGCAGGTACGAAGTTATGGCTGCGTGTTGCCTGGTTCTGCCTCAAAGTTAAATCCGGTTGCCTTCCATTCACAGACTCAAACACCAGCAGCTTAGCAGCATTGTTCCCGTCTACCGAGAGCCTCATTTCCCTCAGACCTGCAACCAGCTACGATCCCTCTTCTCTGGGGCTGTGCTTGCCCAGAACTGATCTCCCTTGGCTCACGTCGTAGGTGCTCCAGAATTGATGAAAATTGCTATCAGACTCATCCAAAGTCAGAAACGTTAGCACCTATGGGACTTTGGACTGTTCTGTAAGACCTTCCATTGCTCCCCACCTTTGTTTGTCACAACTTTACACGGCAGTGAGGATCTAGAGGGAAGGGTACATGTTTCATAAACCAAGATATCATTTGACCATAAAATTGTCACTCAGCGAGGAGGGCTCTAAGAGAAAGTGAAAACCCTTTCCACATTCCTGCCACATGGCCTTCACGAAGATCAAAGCTGAACGGGCAGAAGTTTTAACTTACAACATCAATAAGAAAATCCTAAAAAACCCTCAAACATCAATTCACAGTTTGCAATAGGGAAAATTCCGACAAGATGTTAGAGAAAAAACATAAATTAAGTGTCCTTAAGCACTGGGACAGGGTCCAAAAAAAGATGCAGTCTGCACCCAGACTTTCAAAAATATTGACTGGGCAAGGACCTCAGCAACATGATGCATCTTTGAAGTTATCCCTGCTTAGAACCAGGGGTTGAATTAGAGACTTCTAGAGGTACCTTACAACATAAATTATCCCACAGTTCTGCAGAAAACAAAACAAAAAAAAAACAAAAAAAAAACCCCAAACAAACAAACAAACAAAAAAACAAAAAACAAACACACCCCCAAACAAACTCTATGGATGACATGAACCAGGTACATACAACATACGATTCCTGTTACTCTCCCCTGTAAATTCTCCTTACACTCATTGTTTACTGACACCTTAAACACATGCATCTCTTACAACCCATGGTCTTTGCTCACGTCTTCAGGGTACTGACAGTGCAGTAAATCACAGGTAAAAGTAAAAGGATACTCAGCGGCAGCATAATTGGTGATTTAGCTATATATCTGGATTTTGTGTTTAGGGTAATAAAACCTCTGCAGGTACTAAAAAGGCTAATTATGTAAAAGGTTGTCAGCCTACAGAGATCAGAGGAAAAGGGTAGGGGAATGCATGTGAAATTCATAGCTATACATGAAAACAGAACTCGCACTACATAAAAAAAAACACCTTCAGAAGCTTGTATTATATGACTTAATGTTTTACAATTCAGATCCAGGAAGAAAATTATTGTCACAGAAAATTTACTGGCCTGTAGAAGTCAGGTGGATTTTATACCACAAATGTTTGCTTTTTTAAACTGCCCTATATGTTATACCATGTACTCCCAGCTTTTGGTGAATTTTACCGCCTGTTTTTTCATATAGCATTATAAAAACATCTCTGTAATGTAATTTCTACTGTTAGCACGAAATCAAGTTCAATATGTTTTGAGCAGAATTTCCCCGTTCTTATGTTTTATAATCAAGGCTCCCAGTTTTACACAATAAAAACTAAGGGCACCAGGCCTCACTAGCAGAAACACTGTGTTGGGTCTATATCTTTAAGACAGGCTAAACAGATATTAAATGTACTAAACAGGTTTTGATTATAGACATTTTCCTGGCCAGATTGATGACACCTCACAAAACTGATTTTACTGCACTTGATAATCCTTCTTCCTCTACTTAATAACACCAGCCTTCACTGCCTTTTGAGTTTAAAGTTAAATGGGAGGAAAACTGCCAGCTTCTCTTCTTGCAAAGAGCTTCTCAATCCTCTCCTCTTTTCTCAAGTCCATCTCCCCTTGCCGAACAATAGAGCAGGCAACATTTTGGTGGCCATCTCATTTTCCTGGAGAGCCAACAGCTATGGCTCCTTCTCTTCATAATTTCCATCGTAAGTATTTCAAACATATCAGGATATTGGATTTCCTTGATGTCCCCAAGGTTCAACTGTAGTTTTTAATGTGTCATTTTCCCCATCTTAACATCCATGATATACTTCCTGCATTGATGTAGGAGGGAACTGTGGAAGAAAGCAACTACGCTGAGCCACGAAAGAGTTGTCAGCAGTTGCCTGATGCAATTTTTAAATAAGTAAAATTGACCATGTCAATGGTTACAAACTTCAAGCAATTTCCCTGCCCCCCCTTTTTTTTTTTAATATAATTTCCCTGGTATTCCACTAAATGTACTTTCTAACCTCAGCTCGTTACCTATTTATGCTTAGCTTTTAGCATTTTCTCTCCTTCGTTACCAGTATTAATAATTTCACCCTTTTTCTACACCATTATATTCTCATAAATTTCTGAGTTCTAAGTTATTACATTATATATTTAGGCATTTGTACCTCTTCTGTTTAAAATAGCTTTTGTATTTCTAATACAACCCTTATCCTTGAAATTCATCAGTTGTTTTCCATAGCCTTTACACATCTTCTATGGGGTTTTTTGTGGGTTGATGTTGTTTTGGGGGTTTTGGTTTGTTTTGGTTTTGCTAAGGGCTTTATTTTGTACATTCCAGACACAGTGAGCATATGTGACTATGTGGGTACAGGGGAGACATGCTATTTGTGCTATACACAAACAAAAGACAGCGCCCATCTTTCCATTTGAATTTCCAGCAAGTGGAGCATGGCACATTGGCATGTACTAACCCATTAAATGAGGTACTGCAAATGACATTAGATAACATCAGACAAGATCTGGAAGAGGAGGCAGACAGTGAGCTGACAAGGTTGCAGGGAATTTATTCAAGATAATCAAATTACTCCTGCTTGTGAAAATTTGAAGGGCAATAAAATGGTGGATAAAATTCAGAATTTGTCATTACAAAAGAATGCACATAAGAAATAAAAGTCTGTATCTTCTGTACACAAGAATAGATATTACATTAGCCATTTCCCCAGCAAAGAGACTGCAGACACTGCAGAAAATTGTTCAAAAACATCAGCTCAAAACCCAGCAGCAGACAAAAAGACAAATAGAATATATATTTAAAAAAAAAAAAGAGCAAACAATACAAAATAAATTTTAAACAGTTACATGTCCACATCCTGAACACTTCCTTCAGTGACGGCCAACTCCTTTGTAACAGGACAATACACCTAGGTCAGGTAGAGTGAAGGATGCTAAAAGAGCTACAAGATGAGACACTATATAGATTCCTTAGCTTGAGGAAATGGCCAATGGAGATGATGATATGGCAGAGACCATTACAATCTTAATGGGTGTGCAGAGATTGAATAAGGAACAATTATTCCGTGTTCTTCCAAACACAGCAACTGAGTACGTGCACTGAAATTATCAGGTAGTTTTAAAACTGGTGTTAGAATAAATTAGATATAGTAGTATAGTGGGGCTGAAACTAGATGATCTTTAAGGTCCCTTCCAACCCAAACCATTCTATGATTCTATGATTTTTTAGAGATCACGGAGGTTCATGAATATTATGGAACCATTCATACTGTGATGGTCAGAACCCCCCAAAAGTCTTAAATACTTGCAGGACAGACCACTTGAGGAATATAGAACAAGTTAACTGTAAGGCCTAAATTTGTAAATCCCCAAATTAATAATTATCAGTAGCTTAGTTCCAATTCAGTACCATACACATTGGTATCGAATGACATTTGAGATGATTTAGGGTGCCCTGTCTGGTTTCCAGCTCCTACTCTAAGGACGGAGGAGGTCCTTCAGCCTTGCATCACCTAACCCCAGGCAGGTGTGCGTCTCATATCCTCAACTGCCATACACGGGCCATCAAATCCTACCTTACAAGGTAGGACCAGGCAAAGACCACTCCATTCTTACTTATTCTTTACAATTTTTCTTAAGCAATAGTGATTGCCTACTGCTGAAAACAAAGTGGTTGAACAGGGAAGATTTTTGAAGCAGTCCAGTTTAAAGTTTGTTATTTTCTTCAGTAAGAAAGATCACCTTTAAGAGGAAAATACGAGCATGTGTAAATGTGCATATGACTTATAGCAGAATGTTTTTTACATTACTTCTACCATATATGAAATTAGAAATACTCAATGACCTCTCAGTCACCTCTTAAAATAACGATTTACTAAAATCCTAACAATATGCATGAAATCCAGCAGTTTTCCGAGTCCTGAAAGACTAAATGTATTAGATACAAAAGCTCGTGCTGTGAACTACCACTACAAATGTACTTTATATAAAGTACTCTTCCATTCCCACAGAAAGCTTTAATTGAACTATTGCTGTAGGACAGCCTACAACAGCAAGTGCACCCATTTTCAAGCGTAAGCTTGAAAGATGACATTTCTCATTAAATAAGAGGTAGCAGCTGTGGCAGTGTGCCCCCTCCCACCCCCAACCTGTATTTCCCATAATCCTGCTCAAGCCGTAACAACCAGTGGCGGTTGTAATGGATGCAGCTGGTTGTGATGGCTGCATCCCACTCAGAGTGGTTTCGGGGAAGACAGATAATACAATAGCCAAGGGCTAATTTGAACACTGTGCCCACCTAACCACAGTGCTGGTCAATGGCCCACTCGAGCCAAATTTGGAAGAAACCAGCACCTGTAGTCATATTTACATACCGACTACGAGTCAATTATCTTACTCCATAAATAGTGGACAGCCCAGGGCCCACTGAGCTCTCCTGTACGGCGGCAGGTTGCACGCCAGGATCTTCCCTTGAGTAGGGATGCCTCAAGGTTACTCCAAGGCTGAGAGATTCCTTATTGCATCAGATACTTGGTAAGTGAATTGGGAATAAGCACGCTGAAACTTTGAAACCTTAGCTAAGTGATACCAAGGATTGATTGTGCACATATAATCCTTTAGACATAAACAGGTGACCAAGTCTGGGACTGACTCTGGATCCAGCCACACCTAAACTGCTCTCTGAGGAGGAGTTTAGAAAACCAGGGGGTCCTTTCTGAACCTCGTGACTCAACAGGAGGGTCTCCCTGACAGTTTTGCCTGACCCCGTCCCTCTATGGGGTAAATATCAAGTGAACCTTGCCATTGAATCTTGTTAAACAACTGCTGCATTTGCTATTAAACTTTGTTAAATTCCTGTTTTATATCAATAAACACATTGCTGTTTCTCTTTTATGAGCGCAGTGCATCACTCCATCTGCAACAGCAGCCATGTGCTCGTACAGTTGGTAACAAACATACATTCCTGCGTAACGTGGAAGGTCTAAGTTCACCTCTTACAGGAATCAGATGTAAGCAATGGACAGGCGCTTTCAAAGTCAGTGACCGCTGGGCATCTAAGGCCACCACAGCCTCTAGTGCTTTGGAGGCTTTACCAGTTCTGCATTGTTCTGTGACTCCATTTGTTCAGAATTTGTTGAGCCCCGAGTCTCACAACTACAGCGACAATTCAGATTAGCTTTGTCCTCCCTAACCACCATGACTGTAAAACCTCCTCTGCAGACAAAGCAAGTCTTGAGCATTAACAGACTATAAATATATTCTTAACTTTCATTTCCATTAATACAGTAATTGATCTGCATTTCCAAGCGATCAGCAAGCCATAGCTTAGATACCACCCTTTTATTTCTCTCTGCCCTCCTTCTTGCTTTCATCCTCTGCAGCACTTTTTTCATCTCTCCATTGTACCCTGTGCCAAATGAAGAATGAATCAGCTACACCACTGCCTGCTACCCAGACACTAATTTTAAGTGCCATGGCAGAACATAGATGTTAGGTAATTAGTATAGCTGATTTTAACCCACCGTAAATACTTCTAAAGGAAAATATTTGAGTATGCCACGCCACACCAGTTTTGATCTTAATCACTTAGTGCCCAAGCACGGTATGCAGCAGGAATAGCCACACATCAAAGTAGCAATAAAAATAATTTTATATTCATAACAATTTTTCCAGCAGTATAATACTTAATAGAGATTTTTAATTTATTGTAAATAAACGACGCATGAAATACTTTTTATGCCTGAAACACTAGATGTAAAATTGCATGGGTAAAAAATAATCTGATTTTACTTTTACTGAACAGATTCTAAGTATTTTAAGGCCCATGTGCATCATTAAGCAACATCAATAATACCTCTCACATTTTCCAATTAATGGCTTTTAGCTGAGAATTTCCTCCCCCACCCAGTGCCATACAGTACCCCATTATCCAATATATAACCAGCCTGGTTTTGTTGTTGTGTGTGGCTTTGTATTGACATTCTGGATATTAAATACACCGACACAGACTTCTTGACACAGCAGGTCCCTACTCACACCTTTGCACAAAAAAGCCTGAAGACATCTACTCTCCCTCCCCCTTTGGGTTTTATTTAAAAGAAGTTTGGGTTGGGTGCAGAGCCTCCCAGGGCCATAGTTCACCACACAGGGCCAAAGCGTGATCACAGCCCAGGAGAGAGGGACTGCCGACCGTGGGGGGTTTGTTATTTAAATTCCAACACTTAATGAAAGGCAAGAGGAACAACACAGGGGGGGTTAACAACCTTCTTCCCAGCCGTTAGTGGGCTCAGGACCAGCTCAGAGGATCACAGTACACATATTATTTTTTTTTGCTTGTGACTCTGAGACCCCAACAAAGGTTGATGCACATTAGAGGACAAGAGACGGCCTTCAAGCTCAGAGCCCCCACCTTTGCCCAGCTTTGTACAAGCACCAAAATAAAAATCTCTTCTACCCTGAAGAGCTTATAGCATAAGAGGTTAATCTCAGAACCACAAAACCGGTGGAGAGATGCCTATTGACTGGATTTGCTTTTGGTTAAGCAGGGGAGCGCCAGTCACCACTGAGCTCCAGACCCACCTCAGCCATTTGCCCACCACGCAACCGGGAGTCAATGGCAGGTCCCAGGAGCCACGCCAGTCCCAGTGAAGCAGTTGCGCCTGGACACTCCATTATCCCATTTCTCCAATTAACATTGACTGGAAGTACGATTCTGAGATCCCTAACTCTGCTGGAAACCAGAGCATGCTCCTTCCAGCTCCCAAACCCCAGAGACCACTCTCTGCCTCTGTCAGAAGGTGGAATTCCATCTCTGGAGAAAAAACAAGCTATCTAAAAGTTGCTGATCTGAGGAGATCCCAGCCAGAAAAGAGAATTTAAACCTGGTCTGAGTGTTCAGCATTCATCTGTAGAGTCCAGGCTTACAGAGAGTGCCAGCATCCAGTCAGCCTCAGAAGTTCAGCCTTTCTTGGCAAGATGGCCTATATTTTTGTATCTTGACAGTCCTGATAAAAAAGGCTTCCTATGCAGGGATCACTTGTGGATATCTTAAGAATATTACAAACCAGCTCCAGGTCTGTCATATGTCTCTTTCTGGAGTAAACAGGGATGCTGGTCCTTGTTATCATCGCCTGATGTGACACATGCTTTGTATCACAAGGAATCAGAGAGATACCACCGTCCAGCTTAGCTCTTCCATCAGCTTCATAGCTGTGTCACTGAGACCAGGGGATTTTCTCCACTTCAAACTCATACCAAAATGCCTTATTTCTTTCCCCACTTTCATCACTGTTTCAGAGCCACAGTTGCTCCCATCCTGTTTCTCACCCTCAAATCTCAATGTTTTTCTCTGGAGCTCCATCCTTTCCTCCTTTCCCTCTAAAACCTTCAGACATTGCTTGCTGTATACGACTTTATGTTGAAATGCTGTTTGTCCTCTCTGCCTTTCTTTCCCTCAGCTGCTATGGAGGAGATACCCCCTTCTCAAACTTGTTCCCTCAACTTTCCTCCTCAGCCTAGAATAGTTCTTGGTAATTAATAAAAAGGTGTTGGTTTTACAGCATTGTATCACATACTTGAACTGTATGTCACAGCCCCAAAGGCTAATGGCACCTTTGGCCCTTACCGGCTCTCTAGATTTCTCCCTGCTCCCACGTCAGCTCCCAGGCCAGCCGACTCAAAGCAGTTTGGCAGACGAGAAAGTAACCAAGCAAAAAAAAGTGTACAAACCCATGAACTCCTGAAGGTTACCAAGAAGCAAAAGAGGCAGTATATAACAGGGAAATCATATTTGAACTGGAGATGCCTCCTGCTTGAACCAGGAACCACTCTATGTTAATGACAAAGCTCAGGCTCCCCACCTAACTGGAAGATCTTCCAGTCTTCCTTCCTCATTGGTTTTCTTTTTATTATTGCAGCATTTCCCCATTAGCTGTACCCTTAAACTGAGCCTTTGAAAGCTCTAGAGCAAACCTGCTGATACACGGCAACTAGCAGCATTAAAGATAAATTAAAACTATTGTCTAAAATTTCCAGTTTGAATGGAGTATAAATGAGTATATCCCATTTGCTGAGAGCATGAATTTTAATTGCTTCCAATGATTAGTCTATCAAAAATAAAAAGAAAATTTGTACTTGAGTTTCTAAAGCTAATCATATGTTTTGTATTATACTTTGCATATACTTTGCAGGAAAAGCAACAGGTATGTTCTTCTGTTTGCATTAAGGGTAGCCATATATTTTCCAGGCTCTGTTACATCTCTTGTGATGAGTTTCATCAACTATCGTTTACACAAAATGTTCAGAAACGAACCCATGAAAGTCTGGGTTGATGAGCACGGAGCCTCGTTTCCTACAGGCTTTGCTTTTATTTGACTTTAATACTGAAAAAGGTACAAGCTCTTATTTAGGCTTTTCCCAGTTGAAACATACATCAAATCTTTTCCTTGATCTCGCCCCTCACCTTAACTTTCTAGCCATGTGAAGCTTCTAGTACCTGGTAAGGAAACCTTTTCCCTGAGCGGGATCACTGCTGAGGCATCTCTCCTTTCTTCAGCCAGCCATTTTCACAGCACTTGTAGGAACTCACATGTCTTTGTGACCCCTCCTGCACCCTTCAGACGTAACTGAAAGAAGTAATGGGCTCCAAAACTACAAACAGAGGCTAGAGAAGTGGTCAGCTGGACACACACCCACCCCTTAGGCGCTTGGGTCTCATACCATCCCACCAAGAACTTCCAAAGAAAAATCAGTAAGCAATGAAGGCAGATGCTATCTCAAAAGTCTCCCCAGTTACAAGTCTCAGCCTCCAAACAGGCCCTCAGACACAATGAGGTCATCATCATCAAACACAAACTCATTTCTGAGAAGGTGGTCATCCTGGTTAATCCTAGCCACCAACTGTCACGGCACACAGCTATAACTGACAGTACCACAAAGTAGGCTTTCCTATCCAGGGTTTCATGTCTGATATCTGAGGGGACATCAGAGTTCGTTGCGACCGTTTGCATGACGAGCTCAGTTCATCTTAGGTCGCCTCCTGCCGTCCCCAGGAACTCATCTTCCAGACTGAAGCACTTCGAACAGAGTTCTTTGCTCCTCCGAGGAGTGAGATGTTCGTGTTAATGCCTTCCCCTTGGCAACAACTAAGTGGGTCAGAGTTGTGTGAAAAGCATCTAAAAGCACAAGATGTGGCACAGGCACTGAGGACACGATTTTAGTTCGGTCCACACAACAGCAGCGGTGCAGCTAGCAGCCTTTCCCTGCCTCTCGGTAGTAAAATCTGAACAACTACCATGAGTGCTGGAAATGAAAACCAGGAGGAAATAGCAGCAGATGCGCATATAAATTGGGGGGGGGGGGGGGGGGGG
>JAVKLA010000040.1:21080752-21094827 GCA_034782735.1 Sagittarius serpentarius
CCCCCCCCCCCCCCCCCCCCCCCCCCGAGAAGGAAACAATACCAAATCTCACATGGATTCATTTTTAACAAGAAAGAGTCTTTGACAAGAAACCCATTTTTACAGGAATCAGAGTTTAGAAAAACAGGTATTGAACATTAACAAAAGATAAAAAGCGACCACTGACCTGGGCACAGCAGGTAACTGTAAAACACTGCTCCTTGCACATAAGCATCCTTGCTTACAACCGCTGGACATGGCGTGAGGCGAGGGAGGAGGGACACTGATGAAAAAATGTCTGCTGAACAGGCAAATGTCATCCAATGCAGGGGAGTGCCCCAGCTGCAAGAACCCCGGGAGGCAGGGACAGGAGCTTCTGCAAGTCCCCACTGCAATGTAAAGGACAGGCTGGGGAAGCACAGGCAAGAACAGATGGTGCGAATTACAGGCTGCAATTTAGCCAAAGGGGTATGTAAATTATACTGCAGGTCACTGCACTCCTGGGGTGAAAAGGGATGCAGAAAGGGCTTACAAACTTCTTCTTGGGCTTTACTATATGGCAGGTTTGAGAATCTCATCCAGAGATACCACAAGATACCAGGAGCATATAGTGCTCTGGCGTTTACTTACAAATGCGGAGATTTCATTCTTGATGCGAGTCAAAGAGCAAGGTTGGTAGCTCTGCCCTTTGTGACCAGCTGAGGCAGCTAGAGCCACTGGAAAGCTTTCAAATTGCTTTTTAAAATCAGTGTTTCTTCTCCATTAACTTTTAAAACATACGCAGATTGTGGGATAATTGCTGCATGCTGTAAATCATGACTAAAATGAATAATTCGCCTTCCCAGCAGACAGAATATAGGCTAAGCACTGGGCTCGGTACCGGGGGCTTTTCCAGGAACAAACTCTCAAGATTCAGCCAACAAGCAAAAGGTCAGCACAGCACCAGCGCTTGGTCTGGCACAACCTAGCCTCACTTTCTCCAGAGGCAGACAAACGCTCCACGAGGACGAAAAAAGAGTCAAAACCCGAGCCTGGGCAGCTCAGTCTGGTCTCCAACGATGACAATGGGAGATGGCGTCAGACACAGCTGGTTCTCCAATTCTTGTACGTTAATTTACCTAATCCCTTTCAGACTTGTCCATGGGTCTTGTCATTCCCAAGTGCCTCTTGTACACTTCTCTCATCAAAATGGTCCCACTGATTCCCTTGCTGGCTTCCCACTTCTACTACTAGCTGCAGTATCCCTTAAAGGGGGCTCTTCAAACCTTTTTTTCTAGCCATCTTAATTTCCTCTTTACGTCTGACCTGCCGTGATTTATAGACTCTTCAATTCTCTGCAATTTTGAAGTGAGACAAAATTTATAAACTTGCAAGATCAAAACTAATTTCCCTGCCATTTCCCAAAACTTTGCAATGGCATAAATCCATCAGTAAAAGGGGAGCGGTATGAACAAAATAATTGCCTGAGTGCAAGACACACTTTTCCCTCCAAATATTGTTATTATTCATCCTTCTGCCTTACCTATAAAGCAAATTTGCCTCTTTTTCAGTCTGAAGCCAACATAGCATACGCTTGGGGATGCAGGAGAGCAGACGCTGTTTAAAGTCACTCAATAGGGTAGTGTTTCTCTTTCCTTGGGCTTGGGCTGGTGGTCCTGTGTTAGTCCTTCCACGTTAGCCTGTGCTGCTGAAGGCAGTACAGCAGCTCACCTTGGAAACACACTGCTGCTTTGAGAAAGCTGCGCTCACCGTTTCCGACAAGAAATCACCTAACAAACGGATAGGGTCCATCTTTTTGTTCTTACGGTTACAGAAGATGCTGCCCATCATGAGAACTTTGACACAAACTAACCGCTTTAATGGGTTTGTAGCTTGACTCAAGCAAATGTATCCATGCGACCACAAAAAAAAAATTCTGGGTAGTGTCCATGCAAAAGAAGGAGCTTAGATAAGGAAGAATCAATGCCACTTTGAAAGTGTTAGAATGAAGTATTGATATTTTAAGTCTACATTAACACTAATGGCAAAACTATAAATCATGGACAGGCTTAATAAAAAGGATCCTGTCTTGTGACTGCTCAGAGGAGGTCTTTGATTGATTTTTGGCATCAGTCAGGTAATTCTGAGATCAATAGGACACAGAATCCACCTATTTGCTTGTTAGTAGCAGAATTAGATTTTGTAACGCAGACAGACTTGCTGCTTATAAAGCCTGTTTTATGTGTAAAGAATGCCCATCTGCTAGCTATGGAATTGAACTTATTTTATACACATTGTTTGATATAAAATTAAGTTTAAATTAGAGCCCTCTTAAACTTCCGCATGCTTATACTTCAACTCAACCCAGTGAATAATCAAATCAGTAAAAAAAAATAAATAAACAAACAGAAAATTGTAAAGCTTTAAAATAAATTCATGCATAGCCATAGTAACCCATACAGTGGCTCCCCAAACACAGCTGCAGACTGACACAGAACAAGCTGTTTCTGCCAGGTAAGACTGCTGACAATTACAAGAAAGGTCACGTTTATTTGTAAGCCACCTAAATGATGGAGCAGTCCCTCAAGGGATTTGCAAATTTGACCTGGGAAAAATATACTGCAATAAAAACGAAAACCAATTCCAAAAGACTTGCCACCCAAGCAATGGTTAGATTTGACCAGCGTGGTCTGAGTATGGTCCAGAAAACGTGTTCAGACATGCAGGGTCCAGTGCTGGATCATCTTCCTCAGAGCAGGGAGACTAGAAGCATGGTAAAAACAGAATATTTGGTACCAAAGTCTCTGGAGTCTACTTATACACATCAAGAGACAGAAAGCTATGAAGACCTCCAGTTTTCTTACAGACAAGATGGCTTTAATCTCTTCTGAGGCCTACAAAACAAGATAGCATGAAAGCATCCCTTAGATAAGCACCAAAACCAACACGTGTTACTTCTGATCAGCGACGGCCCTCTCCAACCTTAGGAATTTGAGAATCTGGGACAAGCTACCACTGCAGGCTTCAGCTGGGTAAAATTCAGACATTTTCACAGTTACTGTAAGCACATTTCTGCCAAAGGAGTACAAGATACAACACACTGATGACGTCAAAACTATTCTCACTTGTCTCTCAGAGAGACTACAGAGATGAGGTTTTTTCCTAACATGTGGTAATTGAAAAGCCTGCATCTTCTCAGTGAGCTTAAGACATACAAACTGATTAACAGCTCTTGTTCGTAATTACAGGAGGGGAAGCCACACACACACAATTAAAAAAAAGTAAAGCAGCACACTAGGAAGGCAGTATGATACCACTACGTTACGAAAATTTCCGACACGGTCTGTATCAATATGACCTGACTATGACTGAGATATGAAAATTGTTCATAAAGTTACTGGGAGATAGGCTGGGAAGTGAAGCGGAGCAGGACAGTTCTGAGAATGAAGAGGGGTTTATGGCGCAACTATTTGGTGATGGGAGTTTCATAGATAATTCCATACACTGCTGAGGCGAGCCTTGTCTAGTGATCCCAGCCACTACTTTTACTCTGAAAGTGTAGGAAAACGAACACTTTCCAAGATACAATAAATTCTTTATCACGCAAACCCTGGTCTTATCCTCTGCTGCATGCCACACACACACACAAATCCCTCTTGCCCTCATTTTTGCCAGATTTATGCAACCCATCTGTTCTGCTAAACTGTTTCTAGCTTTTAAAGCCAAAGTAATTGCTTTTTTTTTATGTGCTTTATGCATATTTATGATAATTTTACTTTTTCTAGCCAAATATCCTATTTTCTGCAGAACCAATCATTACTAATCAGAATGTCCAAATTGCATGAAGTTGCCAGAAAAAGCAGCCAATGGGTAGAACATCTCTCCTTTCAAGCAAGCTACTGTTCAGAAGTCAAAAGAATAAATCAAAGTCATAGGCATTTGATGTCCCCTACGAAGGAGGTATAACTGTGCATGAGCATAGCTGGTGAAGAATTCATCACAAGTGTTCAGCGCAGCCTAATTACTGTCATTCCATTCCCAGTGCAAAGGAAGAACTGAAGAAGCTGTAAAGAATATAGCAGCAGAACATGCTGCAAGTGTGACATGGTGGTGCCTCCAGAGCACGTGTGGATGAAAAGAAAGGTGATACGTACATCTGCAGAAGCCTCATGAGCCCTGGTGAAGGACTGAGGAAGGAGAGTTCCTTCAACCCTGGGAAATCTGACTTCCCAGTTTCCTATTTCCAGTGATGCTCTTCTGATTTGCGGTAGGTGATACAATCTGCTCCCCAGCAGCAGCCCCGAAGCGCAGCTTTTAAAATGCCGGTGAGGAGAGCCTGCTTTTGTTTCATCTCTCAACAACACAAGTCATCATCTCAGAAGGAGTGGGATTTTCTATCAGTGACCTTTCAGTTTATGGGAAGACTGATCAGACTATAGCACACAGTTCAAACACGTTTCGAGATAATTATGACGGGTGAACTGAGAGCGCACAGAAGAAAGCCATAAATTATGACCCCGAGATAGTGATCAAGGAAGACAAGATGAGACTAGATCCACGAGAGACTGTGGTTACATTGCCGCCTAGTAACGCAAGAACTGGGGTGGTCTTTTGCAAGAATCAATACTCTAGAAAACAGCTATCGTTTCCTCAGTATCCAAGCTATTTCTGTCCTGCTTGTAACAAGTTCTTTTAAATCTGCGAGAAAGCCAAGGAGAGCATTTTGGGAGAGTCAAGAAATCTATTAACCATATCCAAAGTTTACTGACATTTCCAACCGTGCAAGTATTTCAGCAAATATCAAGACACAACTTTGGGGATTCCACTGCAGTAACGTGGCAATAAAGAGAGGCACTTTGTGTCAGATTATTACCCCCAAAGGAAGATAACATTTAATAAGTGCTCAGAAAATAAATTCCCAGATGTTTCCTAGTACTTTGATGTTTCAATAATTGCCTCCCATTAGCGCCATTCCTAAACTATCAACATCTAGACAAGGTACAGCCTGGAGGCAGAGACTGTTCACAGGCTAAGTAAAATCCAAACCCAGTTGGAAAACATACATCAGGAAAGAGCAGCTGAACCCTAAGCTTTTCTAGAGACTCAGATTAACATAGAAGAAAAGTATCTGTGCTGTTCGGACTGCTATGCTCGCCACAGTAGAAAAATACACTGGATTAAAGCAGCAACTACTGCAAATCACTTTTGAGTTTATGAGGAGTCTTTGGCCCTGTTGCTTGTCAGCCGTTAGCTGTTCAGCCGTAAGGCAGCCGATTACCTACGGCTGTCCTCTGGTCCCTGATGGTTACCACCTTCCAGGGCAGCTGAGTCCATTTCTCTGTCACATGCATTTAAAAAAAGTTGGCGACTATGTATAATAATAATGATGATGTCACGGCTAATCCAATAAAAAGGATTATAAAGCATTTTATAATCCTGGCGTTGAAATGCCTTGCCTATGAAGGTTTACATAGCAGTTGCTGGAAGTGTGTGCCTATTTAACATGTTGAGCATTTTTAAAATCTTTGCAGAAAAATGATAAATAGGTGCTTAAACATTGGTTTCTGAAATGCTACAGGACACACTTTACGGCAAACAGAAGAAACGGATGAAAACTTTTTACCAAATTGAGTATTCCAGGGAAAGTGTTCCTAGATTTTAAATGTTGCAACTCAAATTGGAAAGATGTTTGGAAAGCATTATCTGGTGCACGAGTTAGAGGAAGAGTGGCTTATAGCTGTCATTTAATTAAAAGCCTGTCCTCCGCAGTCACAATGATTTACAGTTGTACAACCTTGGCACACAGATTGGAAAAGAAAAATTGCACAGTTTTTCCTGCTTGAGCTGCTAACGAGCACAAGGCTCCTGTTATGCATGAGGGCGTCAGTGGCTGTTGGAATTCTAGCATGAGCTTCCAGCCTATGAAAATGGAAAATAATCAGATTAGGAACAAAGACTACATATACTTCTGAATGTTCAAATGGCTCAGCACCGAATGCAGGAACTGTCTCTCACCCAATGAGGTCACTGTGGGTCCCTCACAATCCTGTGGAACCTGGGGCTTAATTCAGGAAGAGCTCACGTGAGAAGTTGTCTCTTTTCTCTCCCACAGCTAAAATTTTTAAGGCACCGTGGGAGCGAATGTGGGAGCTTCAAGTTCAAAGCTGTTCTATTTGAAAACATATGGAAGGCGAAGCTATACAAATGCCTTGCTCTCCAGGCTTGCTCCCTATACGGGAACAATCAGACCATGAATACATTTGCTCTTAAAAATCTTTGCTTTAAAATATCATTTCAGCTGTAGACTCTCTTAACACAAGGTGGGGTTTTAAATTCTTTCACGTAAATTTTTCAGTCATTTCTGTGGCTCTTTTATTAGCTTTCTTTTGGTTATTATTAACTCGTGTACTAGAACAAACGCATCATCCTAGGAACCTACATTTCATTACTACCTACACGGCAATTGAAAAGAATGGATTGAGATTACCCAGCAAAAAGCCCCGTATTATCAACCAAGAGGAGGAGACAGAAAAGACCTGGATCAGAGTTTCAAAATATCTTGAAATTAAATTAAGGAAAGGAACTATTCAGACTTACCATATGATGTGGAATTAATGACATGATTGCATTAAGGCTTAATCGAGCTATTAGATAAATTTGCTCATTGAAGAGAAAGAAAAGGAAAGTGGAGAGAAAGGTTGAAGCAGCATCATTTGTCAATGGTAAGAGGTGCATTGTTATTAATATTCTGATACAGATGGCTACCAGGACTAGAAGAACCAGGTTTAGAAATAAGAAGATATAATATGTTCTTTCACATCCAAATGTACATTCAGAAAGAAGAGAATAAGGACTTCCCAGAAACTGAATGAAGAATTTCTCACCCATAACTGTACATTCTGGAGGAGGATCTTCACCTGCTAGAAGCATACATCAGCAGATAGTGTGCTTATTATCAACACAGATGAATGAGATTCACTCTCGGTGACAAACTTCAATGACATCCCATGACAACTTAATTCTTGCACTTTGATACGCAATACTCTAGCCCCACTACTCCAGATGAAAGACTTCAAAGAGGCATTGAACACACGTAGGCCTACAGATCTAACATAAAATATTCCGAGCAAATCTCATAAGTTAAAAACTTTCTTTTCTCCAACTGGAACCATCTCATTGAATTATTAATGCACAAAGTGTGGCTAATTATACCGATAACAGCTAATGGCAGATAACTAATCTCCCATGCAGTAAGTAAAGTATAAATACATACAATCAATACTAATCTGAAGCTGATGAAATTGGAGTTCATGAATTTGTGTTAGAAAAGCAAAACTGTACAGCACTCCTCCTGAAATGCCTTACCAAGAGGCAACAAGCCTTGGGTACCCGACAGCCGAGATAACCAGAGACTCGACTCGACTCGGTGATCAGAGTCATCAGAAGTCCTTAGCAAGCATTTAACAGAGCAGTCTGGCTTTTGTTCCTAAACAAAACTTGACTTTTATTGGTACTGGACGTTCAGAGACCTTTGCTGTTTAAGCCATCCAGATCTGGAACTGTCGATAAACCTCAGCAAAAGAAGTACCGGTGCACCACCTCCAAGGAAACAGGAAAACATGTCAACAGCCAGCGTCATGCATTTAACAGCATGGAGTACCACAGTGCGCACAAGAATCAGAAGAGCTCAAGCAAGAATGAAACAAAAGCCTTTTAAAGAGATTTGTACACGTTTCAATGGGATGGTCCACCTCTATATCTGCATGACGTGAGCGTGAGTAGAAAACCGTGCTGAGAATTAAATATGTTGTTAGGGTCATCCAGCCTGAAAAACAGTGATTGGGAACAGAACAGAGGAGAACAGATATAGCACAGCTGTTACTACTTGCAATACAAAGTGTAACTAGACAATGTGTTTGTTTTCTAGGAATTTTTACATTCTCACCAAAAGTGTTTTTCACCAAAAGCCACAACTAGCCGCAAATCGATCACAACGCAGAAGTACTCTCAGAAAGAGCACTGGGAGTGCTCTGCTCCCTCCAGCATTGTGGTGGCAGCAGTAAATAGCATTGAAAATAAAAAAACAGGGGCTTGCAGGGCAGACTCGGTACGCAGCACGGCTTTGCTCCTCTGTGGCCAGGTGGCAGCCAGGAAGTCGCACCGATTGTGACGGCGATTGTGTTAGCAAATGTCTTGTAAATTAATCTATGCGTGTGCTTCTCCTGAGCTTCTATCTATAATAAATCTAGATATCAGGTTGACGACAGGTTCCAGTGATACTTGCGATGGCTTTAAGATGAAGTACCTGGAACACTAACAGAGCACGGAAGTCACGTGCGTTTGAGAAATGAACATGAACACACACTGCAATCTGGAATGAATTTTAAAAATCTTCTTTGGGCAGTACAGAGTGCCTGTTTGGGACAACACACAGATTGGGTTGGGTTCATCCACCTTGTAAAGCCTGGTGTAGCTGAAGTCAGTCAGTTCCTGCTAGCCTAAGTGGTTTGAAGCAGTTCAGGTGTCTCTGCAGTCTGGAGAAGAGGCACTCAGCTGTGTGCTATTACATAAGCTGGGATTAAACTGTTCCATTATCATACTCCAAAGCATAACGATCCCCATAGGGTCCCCCCCCAACGATGCTTTGAGACAACATTGGTCTACACATTTGCAGAACATGAAGTCTTCTCCACACTTGAGCTAGCAAAATCAATAAATTTTCAATTGCCACCTTATGTCTATCACACTTCACTAGAAATCCCTTAATTAGTTTCCTCTAGGAGTACATGGGTCATTTAGGTAATTAAATCCAATCCTGTCTTATCAAAGGACACTATGCCATTAAATTCCATTTACAAGCTCATTGTGCTCCATCTTACAACCGCTATAGACTTCATCTTCTTAACCCACTGCTCTCACTGAGAAGCTATTCCAGGACTTCACTCACACAGTTGATAAAAACCATTAAATTGTTCATGCTGACATCTCCATCAGAGAAGGGCCTAAGACTGTTGAGAGATATAATTTTCAAGTCTTCCACTCCCATGGCTGTTAGAATGTAAAATTATTCTAACAACATCTCAAATCAAAATGAATATGAAAGACACACAGATACCCTCTCATAAGACTTTGAGGTCTAAAACACAAGCCAGATCTTCATAATATCCAGAGTACTCCCCTAAGTCATCACCAAGGACACTTTTCAGTATTACCACTAGAAGCATATTCCAGAGGTCATAAAAATATTTCCATGTATGACCTAGCACGGAAGGTGCCACCAAAGGCATGTACCTACACAGCACAACCAAGGTGGGAGAAGAGGAGCCACAGCCTCAGCCCGTTCCAAAGGACTCCACTATACAATTAGGACACCCTAATCTGAGGGCACAAGCCACACACCCCCAGCGTGGCCTTTCCACTTCTGCAGGCAGGTTGTCGCATAAAAGCAGAGCTAGTGGTACGCCGGGAGGATCGGCCAGCTCGGAGCCAGAGCAGATGAGCTCAGTGCTGCCTCGGCACCTACTGCTGCAAAAAGCTTAAAAACAAAAACCAGGCACAGTGAGGAGGCTTGCAACCCAGAAAGCAAATAAAAACAGAACATGGAGTTATTAGCACTTCACAATTTAAGGTCATTTCATGGCTTTTTAGATTTGACTCGGGATTTTTTTTAAATGCCTGGAGCTGGCTACACCATAGCTGTGAAGAAACCAATACTAAAAAAGCCCAGGTCCTCCAAATTCTTTTGAGCATCAATAAATGCTTAATTTGTCCTGTAATTTATCCAGACTAATAGGCTGGTCTTGGTAATTACACATATGCTCTGTGCTAGTACCTGTGGAGAGGCAAGGCAGCCACTTTTCCTGCTCCCATACTCACTCCACTGTGAGGCAATCGGGCAGCAGTTAGCTTTTGCAACCAGCTACTTGTACTCTGTTCTGTGAAAAACTTCAGCATCACATAAAACACTCTTCTGAGTACAACCAACAGGACAGGGATGTTGCTGGTATCCTGAGTAATTTTGAGGTTTCTTTATTTAATGAACCATCGTTTATACCCCATTGGCTGCAAACAGCTCCGCAACTTAAAAAAAAAATAAAATATATATATAAAAATTAGCATCTAGAGTCATACAACTATATCCAGGATGAAGTTACAGTTCATCGTTCTTCACTTCTCTCACATAAGGGACTTGATCCCTTCCACACTGGGAAATGTTAATTAACATTGACAGGCTTTGCACCAGAGTCAAAGTAAGCCAGGAGTTAGGATTTGGGAGAAGAGCCAAGCAGTTGCACCTCTTCCAAGCATCACATATTCAAATGTGAGCACTGGAAGTGTAATTAAGGAAAAGAAGATATACATTCCCGCAGGCACTTTGCCAGAGGTGTTCCTTGAGACCACGGCTTGGTACCCCCAGCCCAAGCAACCCGGCTTTCTCCACCGCTACCCCAGTCCTTGCCAAGCCCTGCTCATAACCTCCAAAACCCACCAGCACCACCAGCCAACTTGGAAAGCAGGTGTACTAACATTTTGGTTTTGAGACACAAACCTGGGCTATTCCAGACCCAGCAAGGCCCTCAGCACAAACACAAAATATCCTCAGACCCACCCTCTTCCCTCTGCACCTCCTCTCTTTCTTTTGCCCAGGGATGTGTCAGCCACTACAGCAGACTCGGACAGACTCTTGTCTTGGATGCATGGGATATTTTGCCCACTCAGAGAGGAAAAAAAAAAACACCAAACCCCCAAGATTAGAAGCAAAATGCCCCGTTCTCTAATGTCAGACTCATGCAAAGAAGTCCCTTGGCAGCCAGTTGTTTCCCGCTCTGAGGAGCCTCTGCCTTGAGCAGCTCTGGTTTATCCCTGCCCTTAAATAAGCACACATCACCGGTGAGTTCCCTTTTCTCCCACGGGATCGGGCCGTAGGGCAACTTGTATTTGTGTGGAGCCAGAGTAGACACATTCAGTCTTAGCCGTGCTCTGATGTACAGACCTCTCAGCAGCTTTTCAAAGATCATGACAAGCCTAAAAAATAGTAAAGTACTTACAAAACATTGCCGAGAAATCCTTTGACGTTTTATACTTTTGTTTGCTGCAAGATTTCCTTTTTATTTACATTGCACATCTACAGGAGAATCCAGATAGTGAAACATGCAAAAGTCTAACGTTCAGTTTCCTCTGCGTGCAGTTTCAGCTAACCCTTAATATCACTGGGAACTGAATGTCTAAATGAGTTGGCAGGTGTTTGGGTTTTTTTTTTCCTTTTTTTCAAAAGTGCATTGAAACATGCTCTACTTCACAGGTGCGCTAGCTTCCAAAGATATTTTTCATAGACATTAATTATGAGATTTTCACAGGAGATCTTTCTACCACAAATTAAATGAAGCTGAATTTTAGTAGAGACCTCAAAAAAAAAATGTTGCTAATATGATTTCCACCCTGCCCAAGTCAGTTTTAAATAAATAATTCCCCTCCCCAAGAAACCTGACTCACAGGAAACGTACCTTGTAGTCAGCTTGTCTGATTATATATGTAATTTCTTTAAGTAGACATGAAAGAATATTTTGTGTTTCGATTTAACACTTTTATTTACCAGGAAAGCCAATTTGCTGTTCCTCCAGTACTGGGGGAAAAAAAAATATTTTAGAAACAGTTCTTGGCAGAAGTTTTTATCAATTTCTTCCAATGAAAGACTGCCATTGCTGTATAGTTGAGACTTATCTGCCACCCATGTCTTTTGTCTGTGGGTAATGAAAACGAGAAAGGCAAACAGGATCCATCCAGCAGTACTTTCTGACCCCCGATGCCTCTGCATTTTTTTTTTTAAATGATATTTTCCTAGAATGGCTTCTATCCCCCCACCCTGGCCTCCCCCTCGCTCCCGATGCTATCTGACCTTTCAGACGCCTCCCCCTCCCCAGCCAGCTCTTCCTTTCATGATAAGGGTGCATTAAACAGATCGCTCAGAGCATGCTGTGGCTTATCATTGCTAGTGCTGAAATGTCAGGGAGTTAAAAGCACATGCAGTCCTTACGCAGGCTTTCAGAGCTCAGCTTTTTGTAGGAATTCAGAGGTTGGGCTCTTTTTAAAATCCAGTTTAAAACAAAACAAAAAAAAAAAACAAAAAAAAAAAAACCAAAACCCAAAACAAACCTCTCTCTAGTCTCTGCCTCAATTCCCCTAAGAATTTGTTGAGCAGAAACGTGTGCTCTCAGTGGTTTCTAGACACAGTGTGTTGGAAGAGGCTATTTTCTGCCCGATCCTGGGTGCAGCTCCACCTGCGGGCCCCCCCAGTCTCATGCAAAAGGGGCTCCCGAGGCTTCACGTGTCCCCTGAGCACTTCTAACAAAAAAAGATGCGATTTTTCCCCCTATAGACATCATAATAATATCGATACCTAGTTCCCATCACCCAGGTGACCCCAAGGAGGGTCGGAGCAGCAAAGCTCTGTCTCGGGGTCGGACGCACTCCCAGCCGTGGCCAGGGTGGGAAGCTGGAGGCTGCAGCCCAGGCCCCACCGCCTGCAGTAAGCGCGGCTTGCCAAGCAAAGGAGCGGTGTTCAAGTGGCCAGTCTTGGCTTTCCTTCCACAACAAAAGCAATTTATCAACAGTTTCCCCTGTTTTCTTGCAGGCACAGATCCTGCAATCACGCGAGACGAATGCTCTGCTTATCGTAACTTTTAAACCTACCATTTTTAAAATTGTCGTAATTATTGAAACAAAATTTTAGGCTAAGAGCACGATAACGGTTAAGACCAGAAGGATGCAGCACCAGCATCCAGCCCAGGGAAGGCTTACGGCTCTTCAGACTCCTACTGGCTTTAACAGAAGCTGAATTATACCTTTGGTTAATGGCAAACAGCCAGGCTGGGGCAGGGCCCCCCCGAGACGCTCGGGTGGGCTCGAGCTGCAGGAGGGTCTGCGGCTGGTTGCCGCACGGCGAGATGACTGTGCCCTCTAGCTGCATATGCCACAGTACTTCAGCAACGCGATGCCAACCCACTCTGCCTCCCAGAACATTTGAACCAGCTCTGCTTTCCAGACAAAAATCATATCATTTATTTCATCCGTGCCGTGCTGGATATTAATGTATGCAAAGGAGGTTACTTTAGCCAAGAAGTAAGTTATTACTAAGAAGAACCAATCAAGCATATAGTTGATAGGAATATTTATTTTCCTTTTACTTACAGCTTTCTTCTATTACAAGCTCAGTTAGCATTAAGATTGCCATTTTGCATTGCTTGTTTCTGCACTGTTTTACGTCTCCTCATTTAAATCCTCCTCTCTCACCAAACTATATTACCCCGCTATGTCCATCTGATGCCTCCGCTCTTTCTGGTCTTGCCTTCCTGTGTACCACATCCAGGCAGCTGCAGCATCTGTGAATGCACAGCAGTTGATTTTACAAGATGTGGAGAGGGCAACAGGGCTTAGCTCGTAATTTCAGCAGTAAACACAGCCTTCAAAACAAAAATGCAAAGGCATGGGGTTTGATTCATCTGCACTGAGGATTATTTTAATGATGCAGAAACAAACTAAATATATTTTTAATTTCATATTTTAATTTGTCAAGAGTATCTCAGTGGTTTTTAAATGAGATTTAAAGTACATTTTATTCCGCCAGGAATAAATTCAGTCACTGGCTAAAATTAGATTAGTGGCTCCAGTACCTAATTAGCAATAGGTTTGGAGGCTGCATTTTGGAACATTCTGGGCCACATCTCATTAACCTATCTTTAGAGCAACTTTCTCCATTAATATATGATTTATGCATAAAGGGGGAAATTCAGAAACAAGACACAAGTATAGGAGACGTTTACCTAGTTTATAACTAGAAACTGAGGCAGGCAGCCCAGTTAAAGGCCGGACCCACAGAGAAGGTGGGCTGTGAGCAGGCAGCGAGGCTCCATGCTCTGCCCTGTGCCGGCACAGGGCTTGGACCAGGGACCCCCGCTCCAGCTCATGCTGCTGCACAGCCCAGCCCCTCCGCAGGAATCTAGGAAAGGACAGAGAGTAAATTCATTATAGAATCATACAATCGCCTAGATTGGAAAAGACCTGTAAGATCATCTAGTCCAACCGTTAACCTAGCACTGACAAGTCCCCCACTAAACCAC
>JAVKLA010000040.1:21094892-21105179 GCA_034782735.1 Sagittarius serpentarius
TACATCTACACGACTTTTAAAACCATCCAGGGATGGGGCCTCCACCACTGCCCTGGGCAACCCCTTCCCAGGCCTAATGACCCTTTCCGTAAAGGAAATATACACCCACGGAATAAACCCACGGTGCACTCAGGGTCTGAGCGCTGCCTCACAGCTCTCCTCCACGGCCCAGGGAGGTTGTAGGAGAGAGATCCAGACACGGAGAGCGTGGATGGCAAGAGTCACCCAACAGCCCCTGGCTGGGAAAGCCTAGCAAGACCCGAGGCTCTGCAGCCAGGGAAGACGAGGATATGAATTCTACAATACAACTAGAAAACAAATCTTTCTGATTCCCAACCTCACCAAGACTGGCCCTGCTTCCCACAGTCTGGGGGGAGTTCCCTGGGGACCTCTACTCTTCAGGTTGCTCCAGCAAACAACAGCTAGTGCATGAGCAGCACAGCTGACCGCACTGACTACAGGAGCAGTGTCACAGGCAAGATCAGGAATAAGATACCAAGCGTGACTGGGGTTTGCCGTCTAGGTAAAACTAACACGGTCAAGGATGAACCCTGACGAACTTCAAGTCATTAGTGGCAGGAGGAAGGCACCAGCTGGCACTTCGGAAAGAACAGCTGAAACAGGGTTAGAGTTGTGTACTGTCACGTTGTCTTGCTTCACAAACTACAGAATAACAGTGGTCACTCCTGTGAAAATATAAAAGTTTAAGGTCCTGCCCCTAAATCTTGCTTGGGGTCCAAACATTTTGATCCATATGTCCAAGTACATACGACTCCTCTCAAGCCTTTTGAGGAAAAGGTAACTTTTGCATCAGCCAAGACCTTCTCTCCTGAGGCCACCTCCACAGTCACGGCCCCAGCTCTGAACTCCTGGGATGCTATCTGCCCACGCTCCTACAACAACCCCCGAGCCCACTGGTAACAGCAGCAATGCCATTCCAAGGGGGATGTTTCGCTGGAAGCGTGGCACACGACAAGAGCTATGTCTTTCAAAAGCCTGGTTGAGGCAACTCGCACCAAGTGTCACCAGGGTCCAAGGACTGAAAGGGCCTCAGGCCCATGTCCTCAGGAATCACGAACAGCTCGTTAGCGGCACGGTCACCACATCCTACCCTCCAAACCCCAACGTGATAGTTCAGCTTTGACTACGCTTTTCTGATTAATGTTTGCCAATGAACAATTTCCTGCCTCTGGCAAAACGATTGTCAGAAATACCCAGGAATATGAGAAACTGACAACAGTTACTGGATGCTAAATATTATTCATGCTTGATTGCCATGATGGCACATCATAGGCTTTGAAAGACAGTTAGGCATTTGTTGCTGTCATTAATATGGAGTGAGTTTATCATCCAACCTCCGAGTGCCCTTTCTGATTTTCCCTTATGTTCTCTTACTATACAGCCATTCATTTCTCATTTACATTTTTTTTTCTTAACAGTACAATGATTTGCAAAATTAAATTCATTTAAACTTTTTACCGTCCTCATTTTCATGTATCTTTTATTGGTTTTATTACCATGACTGGGCTGGCTTTGGCTTATATTTCTTCACGAAGCATTTTACAGGATCTCAGGAGCACTCTTGTTTTTCATTTTCTTCCTCATTAATAGATACATAATCACCACATGATAGTGTTCCAAACTCTTAGTTTTTTATAAGCCTATATTAAAAAAAAAAAATCTTTTTGGCAAAAGATATCTAATCCTGTGTCTCCTGATGGCTGGGTGAACTTGGCAAGAAAAGCATAAGACCAGCTGTCTTGTGACTCCTTATCCTCTTCAGTATAGACTGAACATTTGAGCTCAAATTTTCACCCAACCCTAAGTACTTTTTCTTCATATGTTATTTTATGACGATGAAGATGATGAGTTCAGCACAGAAGGAGCTTTACTTTAGTGCTTATGTAAGGTTAGAGAACTGAAATGATGATAATGATTTCAAGTATTTTACTGCTGTGTGTTGTATTTCAATATCCTATCAAGGACAGTAGTAAAACTGAGCTAAAAACATTCATATCCCAAATAGCAAAGTTTTTCTTTTGTGTAAAGACATAAAACTGGGGAACCAAAAAATCTAACCCCAAAACATGGCGGGGGGGGGGGGGGAACACCACATAATAACAAAGTTTTCAGGTCAAACCGAGTCCCATAAATGCAGGAGAATTTTGAATGTGATTCAAAGGAACAGACCAGCAAACTCAGGGAGAAACATGCTGAAACTTTTAAGAGTGTTCAAAATAACTGAAGCTTGTAAAAACACTTTAATTACACATAAGGAGGTTAAAAACCACACACAAAACTGACTTCCTACATTGTCCAAGGAGAAGTTTGAACTAGATACTCAGGAGCATCTAAAGCCACTAACTTCTTTTGAAAGTCTGGACATGCATTTTGGAAGTTTTTACTTAAAATAAACTCACTTTAAAAAAAAAAAATCAGTCGCCAAAACCAATGCAACATTTTTCCTCCATTTTCTGCATTCTTCATGGCTTAGTTTTCACGAGCATTTGAAAATTAACTCGGAGTTCAACATTGTTCAAGGACAACTTGCATTTTAACGACCCCCCAAACACAGGATGTTCTTCATTCCTGGTTTGCAACAGCAGCCGTGACACAGAGGTTACTGTACCACAGCTCTGAGCAACCCAGAGCTGATCATCCCTGACTTCATTCACAGTTCTGTGATGTCACGATTTTCCACATGACTGGGGGTGAGCTGAGCTACAGCTCCTCCTCTTACCATCTTCCAGAAGCTCCAATGCTGTTCTTTGCTGCCCAGACACCTGCGTATCTGCACGAAAACGCAGAATTAGCTGAGCTTGAGCTCCCTGCTAAGAACGTTAACTTACTGAAATCTAGCGTACCATCAGCTAACATAGATGGCTCTGTAATCTAAACACCATTAACAATGCTGTTGCTGTTTGTTCCATCTCGATCCAGCCGCCTTCCACACTTCCCAGGCTTCCTTCTGAAGGTCTTGCTGTCACTTGCAAGGTCCATCATAGCTAACTGCTTTCTCTCGAGACCTTCTCCAAGAGCTGCAAAGTTCTTGCTCATCCCTAGTGTCTTCCCTTTCCCTTCTGCAGAAAGCAAGCCACACATGGGCTTCCTTCACTCTTGTTCTCTGCAAGAGTGCCTGAGCAGCTGCCTATTTCCCAGCGTGCAGAGCCTGCAGTGTTCCCGGTTCCCAGACAGAAGTACAGCCTCTGCAACCGAGATGCTTTCTCCTGTTCAAACGAGGGGCAAGGACTCGGTCTCATTCTCTGCCGTTGCACTGACACAAGCACTGTGTTACAGCACTGACAAACTTGTCGAGGAGCAACTTTCCCCAACCCTCGAACTAGCCAGAACACACAGTGAGGGTTGGGATTTTTTCCTCCCTAACCTCATTACTGCCAATTAAAGAACACTTTACAGGTTTAAATTACTTTAAGACTGTTCTAGTTACTATTATCTAGTATATACCTAGTATATATGGTGACTTTTTACACGGGCAGATAGGGATAGGAGGAGGGGGAATGGTTTTAAACTGAAAGAGGGGAGATTTGGGTCAGACGTTAGGAGGAAATTCTTTACTCGGAGGGCGGTGAGGCCCTGGCACAGGCTGCCCAGCGAGGCTGTGGGTGCCCCATCCCTGGGGGTGTTCAAGGCCGGGCTGGATGAGGCCCTGGGCAGCCTGACCTAGTGGGTGGCCCACGGCAGGGGGGTTGGACCAGATGATCTTTGAGGTCCCTTCCAACCCAAGCCGTTCTGTGATTCTATGATCTCCTTCATTGTAGTAGCTATAGGAAGGAAAATAATCTTAACTTGCATTATGCTAGACAACTTCCACTTTGGCATAAACAACTTATAACATGCTCAGTTAGCTAGTAATAGTTTCTGCAGCACCTGGATGAAAGTTATGGCAGAAAAAAAAACAATTCAGAAATCTCTTTAAAATAGGCATACATTATAGGCCCTCAATTCAGCAATGAAACCGCTGTGAAAGCTTTGGCTTCCTTGCTTTTATTGCAAGAGGACAGGAGGATGGCAGGGAACGTAGAGAGGTCCATACTAATCCTGACCACGGCAAACAAAAATTAATGAGCATAGAGTGAGGGGCCTCTTGAGGGTAATGGCAAAGTACATTTGTATTGTTGTAGCTATGTAAATCTATAGACATAGAAAAGCCCAGATTTATAAATAAAAATAAGATTTTTTTTTTAGACCAACAAAAACAGTTTCAGACACAGTCCCTTTATCAGGTCACTAATTTATCTTCCAGCTAGGCAACTGATTAATTTTGCATGTGCTTACAAGAGATAAAAACTTTAATTTGATCAACTAGCATAGCTGGAGAAGGGAGACAAGCTTTCAGATACACAGATACTTGGCCACATTTAGCAGCCAAGCAGCACAGAGGTTAGGATCAATTCCTCCAAGTATAACTTAAAGTTGATACAATAGAATTGGAAGGGGATGCATAGCAATGGCAGAATAGAGGGAATATAGAGTTGGGGTCAATGGCTCAATGTCCAAGTGAAGACCATTGATGAGTGGTGTCCCTCTGGGGCCTGTATTGGGACCAGTATTATTTAACATCTTTGTGGGGGCCATGGGCAGTGGGACTGAATGCACCCTCAGCAAATTTGCAGACACCAAGCTGTGTGGTGCAGTTGACATGCCAGAAGGAAGGGATGCCATCCAGAGGGACCTTGACAGGCTGGAGAGGGGGGCCCAGGCAGACCCCACGAGGTTCAACAAGGCCAGGTACGAGGTACTGCACATGGGTCAGGGCAATCCCAAACAAATGCAGGCTGGGCAATGAGTAGATTGAGAGCAGTCCTGTGGAGAAGGACTCAGGAGTACTTGGAGAGGACAAAAAAACTGGACATGAGGTGGCAAAAGGCACTCAGCCCAGAAACCAACCGTATTCTGGGCTGTATCAAAAGCAGCGTGGCCAGCAGGTTGAGGGAGCTGATTCTCCCCCTCTACTCTGCACTCGTGAGACCCTCCCTGCAGTACTGTGTCCTGCTTTGGGGCTCCCAGAGTAAGACAGGGACCTCTTGGAGCAGGTCCAAAGGAGGGCCACAAAAATGACCAGGGGGCTGGAGCACCTCTCCTATGAAGACAGGCTGAAAGAGTTGGGATTGTTCAGCCTGGAGAAGAGAAGGCTCTGGGCAGACCTTATTGTGGCCTTCCAGTACTTAAAAGGCAACCTACAGGAAAGATGGGGAGGGACACTTTATCAGGGAGCGTAGTGACAGGATGAGAGGTAATGGTTTTAAATGGAAAGAGGGAGGAAGAAATTCTTGGCTGTGAGGGTAGTGAGGCACTGGAACAGGTTGCCCAAAAAGGCTGTGGATGCCCCGACCCTGGCAGTGTCCAAGGCCAGGCTGGATGGGACTTCGAGCGACCTAGTCTAGTGGAAGGTGTCCCTGCCCACGGCAGGGCACTTGGAACTAGATGATCTTTAAGGTCCATTCCAACTCAAACCATTCTGTGATCATTCTATGATATTAACCTTTGTAGGAGTACAAGTAGCTTGCAAAAGGTGGGATGTGAGGAAAAAATAGTAATAGCACACCCTCTTCTACTATTTTCCTCCCTTATTTGTCCATATGTCAATGGAACCATGTTATTCTCGGGCTGAAGTCCTGTGACCATTAAGACTACTACTGGGTTTTTTTTCCTAGATGATCTATTGATACAAACTCAACTTGTCTGAGGTGTGAACATACGGTCACAATTCTGCAGAATTAGCTAGAGTACAAAAATCCAGGCTTTTTGCTAGCCCTAGAAATGGCTGCGTGGAGGAGATGCAATGCCTGATTCTGCACATGGCTTGTTGGTACGAAGTCAAAGGTTTGGAAAAAAATAAATATTCAAAGTGGCAGTGAATTTATACAGGGCCACTGCTTATCCCCACACAGCTGAGGTCCTCTACATCCAGCAGTACAAACACTAAAGCCAGGTTTATTGCACCTTTGAACCTTGGCCCCAGAATCAACTATTCCCAGCCCCAAGTTGACTTTTACTGTGTTTATGACAAGAACAAACATGCTCACAGTTTTCTCCTTTCCTGCTTTGTCACCAAAGTACTGATTTTCTACAGACCCTGTCTCTCTTGCCTTCTTGACCATCTACTGAAGGACATTTCTTACACAGGTAGCCAACACTACTAGAACTTTTGGATTACAAATGGGATCACTGCAGGTTCAGCCCAGAGTCTGGCTGCTAAATTAATGACTGCAAAGCTCCCCACTCGGAAAGCTTTTTAACTACCCAGAACCCAGCAGCCTTTAAATATACCTGTAAATTCCCATGGAAAGCTATTACAAGAGCCATTTCCTAATGGTTTTCTATCATTACAGCAATTTTCTTCTAAAGCATTTTCCATAAACCAACTGTAGCAGCACCATATGCAATTAGCTGAAAGAAAAAGAAAACAAAAAACAAAACAACTTTGCAAAACACAGCTTCCCTGTCTTCCCCAACACCATCATGCAAAAATGTTGACTGCTGGCTGGGGTGAAATCAGTGGGTGATAAACAACACAGTTTAGTGCGAACAGTTGGTTTATGCTTCAGATCAATCTGCGTGTCTAGCATGGACGCAAGACATGTCAGCACTCTCAGTTGCAGCAACTATAAGCTTAGTTTTGTCCAATGCTACGGTTCCTGTTCATTAACACATCATCCAAGCTCCCTTTGTTCAGCCTCCTCCCATATTCATACCATACTGCATTCCCACAGCAGAGACGGCAACTGCATTGTTCACTGTAATCCCAAAGGCAGTGAAGTTACTCTACACATCAGTTTGGCCCAAGAGACGTCATTAGCTACTATTCCGAAATCCTTTCCTTGGCCATAATCAACTTTGGAAAGAAAAATAAAAATAAATTAATGCATAAAATCAAGCTATTTTTTATGGCATCAGGATTTATAAGAACGAAACCGGGAAGGATCCTGCTCCTAACCTCTCCACTTACATTGCAATATTCTGCAAAAGGATTAGAAAACAAAGTTTCTGGTACTACTCTGTTCAGCCCGGGTGAACACAGCAACAATTTACTGCACGTGAAATTGTAAGATTCCTGTGTTTCTTCTGCCCACTTGAGAACCTTCTCAGTAAGGAAGAGTACTCATGTAGTATCTTTGAGCTAGACATGACCCCCTCCAGACAGGGGCTGCACACACACAGTAGCACTGCAAGATTTTTTGGGTAGCAAGTGAACAAGGCTTTTCTCACCTAACCTCAGCTGTAAAAACGTTATGCATCTAACTCGTTTGTTTGGTTTTGGTTTTTTTTTTTTTACTTGAGCTCCTTTCATAACCCATGGGTTAGACCCTCCAAAAGTTGGTGCCCACATCCTAAGGGCCCACCATCAGCCCTTCCAAAGGGCGACTTGGCCACAAAGGAGGTGTTCTGGAAAGGCTAGAAGGATCACCCCATTATCTTGCATTAACAGGACCCCCCCATTAGCCACAGAGGGAGTCTTACACCAAGCGTTAGACAAGCTTAAGCCAAAGACCAGCAAGGTGACAGCATGGGAACAGCTGTATAAAAGGTAAGTTAGGCACTAAACTTTGACTTACAATCATGACTTAATATACAGCAAAAACATCCCTCTGAGAACCTTTCAGATTCCAGGCACATTCATACCCCAGTGACCATCTCTGGGTCTCTCCCTCACTGCTGTTATTACCCATTCCTCTGCCTCACACTAGTCTCTGCTTTGTCTTTGATCTGCAATCTAGCCATGGTCACTGACCTAAATAACCTGAGCACAAAACACCTAGTATACTGGAGGACCATTAGTGCAGCCTGGTGAATACAGTCTCTCATTTGTCCTTGCTGGAACCACAGAATCATAGAATCGCCTAGATTGGAAAAGACCTATAAGATTATCTAATCCAATCATTTAACCTAGCACTGACAAGTCCCCCACTAAACCACGTCCCCAGACGCTACATCTACACGACTTTTAAAAACATCCAGGGATGGGGCCTCCACCACGGCCCTGGGCAACCCCTTCCAAGGCCGAATGACCCTTTCCGTAAAGGAATTCTTCCCAATATCCAATCTAAACCTCCCCTGGAGCAACTTGAGGCTGTTTCCTCTTGTCCTATCCCTTGTTACTTGGGAGAAGAGACCGACCCCCACCTCGCTACACCCTCCTTTCAGGCGGTTGTAGAGAGCGACGAGGTCTCCCCTCAGCCTCCTTTTCTCCAGGCTGAACACCCCCAGCTCCCCCGGCCGCTCCCCATAACACTTGTGCTCCAGACCCCTCACCAGCCTCGTTGCCCGTCTCTGGACACACAAAGGCCCTGCATAGGTAATTAGGACCATCCGCAGAAAAGTGTGCTCAAGGAAATGAGCAAAATTTGATTTTACATGACACACTAGCGTCCCTTTGGCTGCTGTGATTCACATTCCAAAGCTATCATTTATTATTTGCATTAAATAGAAGATCCCCCACCCCAAGCATCTCCTTTCACTGTAGAGCAGCCTCATCTTTTCTTCATATTGCATTCCCTCCTGATGCTGTGGCCAGCTGTCTCCAAAGAGAGTTCCAGTTCCTGCACAGTTATTTATTCAACAGCTTGTTTTATAAGGAAAGCAAAATCTGGTTTCATCTTCTGGATACATCTGGGAGTCCCTAACTTTCCCATGACTAAGCACAATCTCCCAGCATCCGTGCTGGGCTCTGGGGTGCAGACCAGCACAAGACAGGACAAGTTCACTCAATTGCCCAAAACATCAAAAGATAAGGATAAACATTTAAATGGTGAAAGAGAGACAACATGGTCAGAGCCCCATTCTAAAAGAGAACACAAGAAGGGAGACTTCTGCCAATACCTGGCATCCAGGCTGTGCTGCCGGGATCCACCCCCATCTCATTCTGACACTTTTAACCTCCGAGGAAACATGAAGATGTATTACAGTGAGAGATGTGCAGACTACATCGCATCCTTGGCCAGCCTGAGAGCATCCATATCCCTACTGGCCCGACCGGCTGACAGATCTGTTCTGCTGTGCCTGGTTTCCAATGCTTAAAGACATCAGCAGTACAAGTGGGAATATCTTGATATAATTTATTTATGCTGTATATTGACCTGGTTATTGAATATTTATCCTATGAATATATTGTTTTGGTGTAGTAAAGCGCTGGGAATGAAAAAGTTCTGAGAAATCACTTCTCTGCAAACAGAGCAGAGCTGCTCTGAAACGGTCCCAAGGACTTGGAAGAGCTTCAGGACAGTCCTGGCACGTCTCATCGCTTGGGCGCGCGAGACACGTGGTTTGTAACCACGCAGCCCTTTGATACAGCTAGAAGCTTGGTACTGAGCCTGCAAAGGCCTAACGATGCACTGTTAGACTCCTCTGCCTGACCTTGTCTTCACCTGCCTGCAGATTTGTTTTACTTAGAAAAACTGCTGTTACAGCTAAACTAATTGATCAGGTGTCCAGGGGTCATCTGCTTCTACTCTGTATGGTACAGCCATAGGCTTATATGGCCAGCAGTAACAAGCAGTTATTCTATGTATAATGAAATATTTACTACTAAACCAAAGATGCAGTATAGAGAAACACGGACGTCGTACAAGAGCAGAGAAGCAGCAAGAAGTGGGGTGCTGGGAGGCAGTGAGGGGGTGGCACAGGTGTGGGGAGATGAGGCACAGGCTGGCACATGAGACCCCCCACAGCTGCAAACTGTCCACCCACAGCCAAAGAAAGGCACAGCTAGAGCTCGGCAAAGCTGGTTTTCAGCGTAAAAGAAACTGTTTCTTTGCTCTCATTAACTTTCCTAAGAGCCACCGTATATAGTAAATTGGGATGTGACACGGAGCTGAAGACCCATGAGGAAAGAAAGAGGTACAAAGGCGTGTTAGCAGACATATAAAAGCGACCAGGTGGGTCCTGGTGTGAGGAGGAAGAAAGCACCAGCATGGACACGGCCTTGCTCCCAGCAAAGGGCCCCTGGTGCTGACACTCGCCGGGACACCCCAGGGCCAGCCCCACGGTGGAACCCTGACCAAAGCCCCCGGAGGAGCTGGGCGTAAGACACCACAAAACGAGGTAGAAACTAAATGTGCTTAACAATTTTAACTGCATTATTACGGAGAGTTTTTCTGCACAGATATTTCTCTTTCTGTAATAAACATTGTCACGGTTTAACCCCAGCCAGCAACTCAGCCCCATACAGCCACTCGCTTACTTCCCCCCCACCCAGTGGGATGGGGGAGAGAATCAGAAAATAAAGCAAAGCTCATGGGTTGAGATAAGAACAGTTTAATAGAACAG
>JAVKLA010000040.1:21105279-21133549 GCA_034782735.1 Sagittarius serpentarius
ATCAGGGTGTTACCGACATCCTTCTCCTACTCAACCCAAACCACAGCGCTGTGCCAGCTACTGGGAAGACAATTAACGCTCTCCCAGCCGAAACCAGGACAAACATGTATCTGGACTACTACCAGTTCTTGCATTAAGCTGTCATAATTGAAATCTTAAAACAAAAATTTTGTTGTTAGTATGTTTGTATGATGCATTCCCTTGAGACTGAGCATAACAAGTTTACAAAGGCCATTTGAGAAGGGCCTTAGGAATACATGGCATTGTTCCACGAAAAGGTCTAAGCAACATAAACCCCAAGGTTTTCATAAAATAATTTGTACATCCTATTTAGCCTGTTTTAAAAAGCTAAGAAACACGGTGAGGGACTAGACTATCAGAGCCTTGGAGGGCCAACGGGCTAGTGACCAGGGCAACCAGGGTCCATCCTTTGCTTTCTACTTCCTAATAAGGAGTTACAAAACGAAAAATATTTCACAGTACTATTGTACTTGTGGAGAAACTGAGGATTTGGAGGTCCAGAAATTAATTTTTGAAGGTCAGAAATGGCCTAATTGACTTGTGTGTCCTCAGTAAGAAAATCTCAGTGACAGCTTGAGAACTGGGCATGGCAGCTGCAAGCTGCATCCTTCTGTCTGCTTTGAGCTCTTTCCTTCCTCTTGTATCTCAGCACATATTGGATAGGTTTGGTCCATTAGTTGAAAAAGTCTGGAGATACATGCAACCAGGATAAAAAAAAAGTACAGGATGACATAACCTTCAAAAGACGTGTGGCAATATTACTTTGAATTCCAGCAAAACTGTGTCTTCCGTTCATGGACTACATTTCAGACGCCCATGAAAGCTAACCAAGAATAGCAAAAGCTGTTTGCCTTCAGAAGTCAAAGTCCACCTGTACATTTATGACCAATAAATTAGAAGCATTGTACACCCAAGCTTGTAAATCTTATCTTAAAAAAATCAGAGCAGTGAGGCTGCAGAAGAAAGGCAGGGCTTGAACACCAAACATTTCCACTAATGGCATTGCCCTGAGAAAATTCCACTACTTACTGCTCCAAAAAGCATCAGTTCCTTCATAAATATAAATGTATTTAAAAAAAAAAACCACACAACAAAACATTCACAGTAATGCACATCTAGTTCTGTTTGCACCAAAACCAGTCCCACTAGCAAGAATTCATACAAACACTACAGAATACTGAACCAGGCAATGCAGCGCTGCGGTTCTTTGCCATTTTCAAGCTCTAATTTAGATCTTTAGTTTGAACAATAAAATGCTGCGCAACCAGCTATCCCACTGCGTTTCCTGATCTGTTACAGATCTTTCTACATTAAGGACCTTAAATATCAAAGCTTAATAATGTAAAATGCTTTTAAAATTTTAGTTCTCCCTTAAATTACATAATAATAAAAGAAGCAGTAACAAAAAAATAGTTAAAAAGATAGCCTTAAGAAATATGCATCAAGTTCTAAGCAAAGAAAATCCATCTCCAAATGTGAATTAACAAATCAATGTTTACTACTTATACTGAACTTTCAGGTTCATTAGTAATTGAGCTTTTGGAGATTAAAAGAAATATTTTTAAAGGGTACAGTAGTCTGTTCTGCTATTTTCCTCTCACGCTGTGAAGGAAATCATTCCCCTCAAAAAAAACCCTTTCAAGATGAAAAATGTAATTACAGATTGTAACTCCCAGTGAAATTAAAGGGATTTGGAAACTCAATGCATTTTACAGGGAAAAGTTCACGAGTATTTTTGATAAGAAAAGGAGCCGCCACAGAGAACTGGAATAAAAGAGTTGTTTTATTTTCTTTCGTTATAGAACCTTTAACAGTATGAATTCAAATTAGAATCATGTGAGAATATGATTTACTACAATAGGCCATAAAACCCAGTAATAAATACAGAGTAAAAATTGCATTAAAAGATATATGATCTTAAAGTTTGCTGTCTTCCAGCTAAATACTATTTGACAACCTGCTGGATTCTATCTGTATCTACTTGTACGTAGCCTCCTTTACTGATTATTTAACTTGCTGCAAATGTATAGGCAAAAATCACTTTATCATTTAAGTGTCTTTTAAAAAGTTCAATATTCCTGCAAGTCTTTCAAGGTGAAGAGGTTTCACTTTAGCACTTTCAGCTAAGCCTTAATATTTTAAAAATAATTTTAAAAAGAGCATAAAATTGGCCAGTTACTCTCAAAACATTTATTCCCGCCCAGAAAGCATTTTACCTGGTACAAACCAAAACTGCATCCTAACAGGTTTGAGGAGCAGCAGCTGAGGCGAGTCAGGTGGGCCCGACACCCGGGAAGCAAACAAGCAAACAAAAAGCCTCCAGACTGCTGAAGCAGACACGAGGAGGCAGAGCAAACTCAGGTAGGCTGACTGGTAATTTGATTTATGCAGATTAGCAAGTTACGAGTACCCGGGCTCCGTGGCCCCCATCAGCGAGCATTTCGATTTGGTTTCAGAGGTCCTGCCCGGTGCTGGCTGGAGCACCCCATCCTTGCTACTGCAGCACCATCTTCACGTTGGCTGCGTGTCAGCTCGAGGACTGTGACCACGACCACGAACAATTTCTTTCCAGCGGCAGACAAGCCTGACAACGGAGGCTGGAGTTAACCAGCCCCAACCCATGGTAGGAGGATGAAGCAGCCTTAAGAGATGGAGGCTGTAAGGGTTACGGCTGCAGCCAGAGCACTTTCTGGACCTTCTTGGGAACAGTCGTCTGCTAGCAGGAGCTGTGCTGGCTGCTGCTGCCTTGTCGAAGACCTTGCTGGAGGTTGCTTCTTTGTGGTGACCAGACTCAAGATTCCCCTAAATCAGAAACTGGTACCTGCAAGGAATTAATTTTTAAATCACAGCCTGTTGTTAATAGAGTTCACCTCTTCTCCAAGGAGAGCCCATCAGCTGGACACCGTCCTTTCTCCACTATGCCAGGAATATCTTTTCCCAAACTACTGTTAGTCCCTGGTGCAATCAGAAATCAAGATGACTATTCCTCTACAGTGGATAAAAAGATCAAGACCCACACAACCAAGTCTAGGAAAACCGAGAGTGCATCTAAACTGATTTGCAGATAAGCCCTCCAAGGTGCCCTTGCACATCAATCATCTTGGATCATCTAGAGCTCTGTGGGCCAGGCTGTTGCACTGTCAAAAGCCAGAGTAGAGGGCAGATGCTGTGACAGGGAGGTGAAGTGCAAGACAGGAGTTGTGAAGCGCCTCAGGTCACCTGGCTTAGACATCTTGGAAGAATCTAGCGACTCATGGTGCAAGCAAACAGTGCTGGGAGAGTAGATGGACTGCAGGAGCCAAACACAACAGAGCGTGGAAATTATTACAAAAGCCTGGAAATGGCTTGAAACAGTCTCGCTCCCATGAAAATCACACTACAAAATGAGTAGGGGTAAGAGATCCACGCAGGTGTCATTTGCTGCAAAAGCCCCCTGAATGAACAAAGGGAGCACCCCAGCCACACCAGCTGCCTCTGAACAGTGCTCCGCAGAACAGCATCCAGCCAAGAGCTCTTCAAGAAGAAGCTAGAGGAAGCTCAGGACCACAGAGCCTGGAAAACGTGAGGTTTGACAGTGGTCCAAGTACCCCAGCTCCTGGGGTTTCAGGCAGCAGAAATCAAGTACTCCAGTGTTTTAGCACATGAGAGAGGCTGGTATCTGAGGTTTGGTTACACAGCAGAGCAGCAATAACAGCCCTTTCGCAGATGAAATCAGTATCTCTAAGACTGCAGTGAGTTGCCTTGAAGAGACGCAAGTATAACAAGTGAGGACACAAGTATTTATCTATGCCACAATTCAAGCGCATGATCTGAAAAACCAGCTGCGGGACCTTATCCTGTAGCATGCTCATCCGACTGGTAAGGACCGCTTGGAAGGGAGGTGAAGGTGAAGCACAGTATCTCAGAGAGCACAATTAATGCCACTATCAGCAACTATCTTTGTGAAATTAATACCTGCCCACTAGACATTGGACTGAAGGACTCTGCCATGAGTCAACATGGAACAGTTCTCTGCTTTTTAAAAAAAAAAAAAAGACAGACTGGTAATAACAATGACCCTATCTGGGGCCTTGATTTGGTTACATTACCAGTGATTGTCATGATTCAGCGAAACAGGTCTACATATACTTAAAATATTATTGACTGAAGTATATACTTCAATTTCCCTGAAGCGCCACCTGCTCAATAGTCATCTTTCTTCTTGGAAGATTTACACAGCCCAGATTGGCACAAAACCCACACATCATGAGCTTAATTAAGAGCTGAACCAACATTGCTTTGAAAAGACACAGAAGCGAAAGAGGGGGGAACCTGCCTCAGTTTCCCTAGATGAGGTCTTGTAATTGTTGGTTAGCCAGTTGGTGCTTGTAGATGACTATTGAATCAATGAAAGACCCAATGAGAAAAAACAAACATGCCAAAGTCTTGATCACCAGGACAAATACCAGCAGCAGATCCCTCCCCTGCATAAGAGCGTGGTGAAGAGGCCAACCAGGACCTTGGTACTGCAGGCCCGTGTCTGCCATACCAGCATACACCTGGGGGATGAAGAGCTGGAACCAAGTGACCTCTGGTGCTAGGAGGTTTTGGAGGGGCAGTTGTGACCCCTTTGCTCTGCTTACCTCTGGACTTCGGACTCCCTTCTGCTACAGTCACTGTTACTCCAATAAATTGTCACAGGGCGGCAGAACTTGAATATGGCACATGGTCAAATAACGCATTGCTGGGACGTGTTGCTACACGGTTACTGTTAGGTCAAATTTACAAAGTGACATGCAAATTCAGTTCGCATAGATGACAGTCCTGTATTCTCCCAAGAACATGCAGCCTACAGATTCTGGAAAGACAACAGCTACATTTTTTCATTGTTTTTTTTTTTTTCATTTTAGCTTAAGCCCCCCCCAGCTCTTTGATGCAACATAACTTCCAAAGCAAACTTCATTCATTTGTAAAGACAGAGCACCCATGTAGCTTAGACGACAGCACTCCTGTTTTGCACTGGTAATGATCTAAAAGCACCTAGTTGTTCTGATAGTATTGTACTGAATACTTTATTTTTTTTCTTCTTTGTGGATCTTTTATTTTAGCAATGTAGCTCTTGTGAGCACTATTGATTATTAATTACCTGTGCAACCTGTATAGCTAGATATAAACCCAAGGAGGGGAAACAAAAGATTAACTCCAAGTGCTCTTTCACGTATAAATGAATTTGAAGATAAGGGAGAATAAAGCTTTGATTTTAAAAGGTCAAGCCTGGAGAGATTGTTGATTTTTGGACAGCCACCACAACCTTCTGCTCAGCCAGGCTAGGGAAGAGAGCTACCTCGGCACTTTTTGAAGAAGTTGAATAAAGTTCACTATATTTTCTAAAGAGCAAAAGGAAGCAGGAGTTTGCTGAAGCTTCCTGCTCTTTATACTTTATTATTGGCTTCCTGACATAAAATGGAAGGTTCTTAGCTAATGTCAATACTGATTTTCTTGCAGTCAACGGTCCTCTGCCTTTTTTATTTCACCAAATCACAGCTAACTTATTCTTCTTTTATTTTCTCTTCCTCCTCCTCCCAAAAACACCCCCCAACAGTGCCCTGCTATAGGTTCCCATTGCAAACTTTGGGTTTGCCCCAACCTAAAAAAAGTAGTTTTAGAAAGAAAACCACAATTTTTTTGCATGCAGTCAAATCCCCTGGCTTCTCCTTTCCCATGCAAGAGCAGAGTAGGAATAGCACAGCAAGTCAGAAAAAAACAAACCAGGCTTTATATTCTGAACATTTTAATAGTTTCAATGGGAGCCTCAGAAAGATGTTTCTCCAATCCTCACCTGTTTAAGCTTTCCAAACAGCCACACTGTGATGCTACCTGCCTTCTCCAGAGGACACAAACTGGAAACAGCCTCTCTTTCAAGATGTTTAAACTTTAAGAGGTGGATTTTCAGAGAGTTTTATGAAGAATTAATCAAGTAACTTCTACTCTGCTTAAAGGGAGTTAAGCAGCCAACTCTCTCCTGAATGCTGCCAAGCAGTCAAGCTGATTATTGCACTCAAGAACTCTCTTCTGTGTTTGAAGCAGCTGTCCTTTCCCAAGTGCATTTCACTATAGGTCTTACTTTCCAAATGGCTGTATCTTGTGAGCTTTCCGCCTCACCACTCCAGAAGGTTCTCACAACTGCCTGGCAGCTCCAGTGAACAGGACCAGCCCATGCAAGATCCTTTCACAGCTTGACCAGTTGATGGCAGAGTCCAGAGTTGCTTCCCAGCAGAGTGACGCATTACGACATCCAGGTGACCAGGAGCCATCGCAGCTTCTCATACCCACAGGGTCCTGAACAGCTGTAGCTCTCGCCTGCCCCTGCAACTCAGCCCGCGTGCAGACCCGCAGGCAAAGGGCACTGCTGCTGCTTGTGTGCCTCACCAGCCTGCCCCAGCTAAGCAGCCTACATTTAGGAGCATCGCCCTGCCTGAGAGCAAGCGGAGGTGTGATCCCATCTATGCAGATGCATGATCACACCTGACAAGAGATCCACCCAAAGTCAAGAAGGAACCAGGCAGCAGAGTCAGGACAGGAAGACTGAGCTCCAGTCCAAAGCAGACTACTCGGGTCAAAAGATCAGATGTGATCCTTTAGGTGGTTTCCCAGTGGAGCACCTCAGCATCTTCCCAGAGACCATTATCCCTCGCTACCCTTCAGCTCTCTTTCGTTACCCTCCATTCCCCCGCGTACACCAGAACACTGCAATTATTCCAACACAATTTCTATCAATATTTTCTATTGTTCAGTCAAATTATAAGGGACGTCACGCAAAATTAGGAAGGCTGAAACGGGTGATCTTTTCCGGTAACCATTGCAGTTTACCTGGCACGATCATGCAGCCTCTTGCAGAAAGGGAGAACAGCAGTCTCTCACCAGGTGGGAAAGACTCAGAGCCACTCCAGCTCTTTCAAACCCTTCTCTTGATACCTGGTACATCAACTGAGACTCAAACACTCGCCCTCAAGCCCTGCAGAATAATATAAAACAAAGTTTCTCCTGCACAAGAAGGGATGGTAAAGCCATTTCCCTTTGTACCTCTTTCTGCTCCCATCATCTCAGAAGTGCCTCCCATCTGATCCTGCAGCTACCTTTTGAAGTTATTTTCCTTCCTGGGCCCAAATTGCCTCAGCCCAGAACCAAAGGGTTTTAGGGGGGCTTGACACCTTTTAGAATCATTTAGGTTGGAAGAGACCTTTAAGATCGTCAAGTCCAACCATTAACCCAGCACTGCCAAGTCCACCACTAAACCATGTCCCTAAGTGCCACATCTACACATCTTTTAAATACCTCCAGGGATGGGGACTCCACCACTTCCCCGGGCAGCCTCTTCCAGTGCTTGACAGCCCTGAATAGATTTTTCCTGATATCCAATCTAAATCTCCCCTGGCACAACTTGAGGCCATTTCCTCTCATCCTATCACTCATTACTTGGTCTATTTTCATAGAGCAGTTAAATAGATTTGGGTAACAAATATATTTGAATGAGTTACTCTTCCTGGCAATTAAGGCATTAGCAAGTAAAGTTATTCCTAATAGACTGCTGTTTCTAAACACTTATGAGCAGTATATGCATTTATCGGTTAAGAACATTTAATAACACACTCTTCAAGAAAGAGAAAAGGAGAGAAATTAAAAGCCAGCAAAGCCAGTTCCAATACTTGCTAAAGTAAGTGGAGATAAATTTAAGTGTCATGTAAAGTCCCACAAGAGATCAACACATACTTTGGAGCTCTGTGTGTGTTTATAGACCCATATACATGCAAGCGCACCAGGGACAGAGCTCATTTTGAAAGCAGATTATTAAATCCAGCAGGAATTACAGCTGTTCAAACCAAGCATTTGATACTCTGGTTTTCCCACAAGATCGGTAGACAATACTTGAGTGAAGGTGTAAACAACATTAACTTTACTGTGGGTGCAAAACGGTAAACAAAGGCAAAAGAAATGAGAAAAATAGAGCGTTTCGGCACTAGACCATGGCAGGCACATCCCACCTTGGGGGTAACGCTGTGATAAGGTACAGGAAAGCCAGGACTCTCCTCTGGGTGCTCAGTCCCAACACGCTCACACCCCATGGTGGATGATGAGGACACAGCAACCCAGCGAGCCCCCTCTGCTCTGCCCAGCCCCCACGCTCTGCAGGGGACAGCGGTTCCCAAGTAGGGAGGCACAGGGGTGCCAGCTACAGCTGAGGCGATGCGCAAGGACCCGGCAATGGCTGCGAGCATCCCTGTCACATTTGTCACATTATCTGTAACTCTTCTTTTTTGCATTAAGATTATACTGCATTACATCAAGAGCTACAGAAAATTCAGACTTTCCTATTACTAGGCTTTGAGCAACCAGTAGAGTTTCACTCCTCCATTACATCCCATTTAAAGCTCTACACAAACTTTGTGATTATTATTTCTTTGCACAGCTTGAGCAGCCCTTTACCGTAACCTCCTGCTTTGCAAATCACCAAAAGTACCTCCCACTCAGGTTTAGGGTTTCAGTCATTTTGTCTTCTCTCACCAAGGCCAAAGGCCCAACACAGATACTCCCCCTACTCAGGCAGCCCCCCTCACCTCTGCTTCTGTCCTGCTGCCTGTAGGTATGACAAGCCACAGGCTCCAGGCTTGGGTTATGTGGAGGCATTGCACAAAGCTTCTGGATGCAAAAAGTGTGGACCTACATTGAATATCTTCACTACAAAGTGATAAAAACTAGACTTTCCATGCAATTTTCCACTCCAGCCAGTGCTGTAAGATAACTAACCAACATCTCTTACCAATTCTTAGAAATTCCTGAGATACAACATTGAGAAAAGACAATAAAACTGTTGGGAAACCCAATCAAAACTAGAAAGGGCAGTAAAATACTCCGTCCCAACTGTGCAGCCTACGGTCATGCAAACAACAGCAACCCAGCCAACGCATCTCTAGCGGCCCGAAGGTTGTCAGGTCTGACCAACAAAACTGTAATTACAGTGGAAATACAAAAATACTTTCAGCTCTCGGAACACAGACCAAAGTTTGTAGAACTTGATCACTGATAATGTTTTCTCTTGTCATTAATTAGTATCAGATTGAATACCCTAATATTACAGTATTGTTAAATTAAGAAAGGTATAATTTTGTAGGCTTCTATCCCATGAGGCAAGAATGTAATTATCCCTTATCGTTCAACACAGCCAAGCCCCATAAATACAATTACAAAAATTTATGTTCACCAGAGTGTGAAAAAATAAGTCATAAAATTAATATTGTATTTATCCTCTTCCCTTTAGCAGTTATTAAAATGCACCAGTGATTTCTTGACTATTCCTTTTTACGGCAGCTTTTGGCTGGAATTAATTTTGACTTTGGTTTCCTGCTTGTTTACAAAGTTTTTCACATTTTTCAGAATTACACAGGCTTCCATCCATAACCAAGTGCTTTCTCTTTTCCTTGATAATAAAATAAGCTTGCATCAGTTGTTTAAGAATTGCTTGCTGCTAAAGAAGGTGGGAAAAGCTATAATTTCCCTTCAGTTGTTGTAGATTATGCTCATTCCATCCCCTAAATAAACAATTTTGAGAGTCTTATAACACGAAGAGAATTGACAAGTGCTACCCAGTCCCTTGCTGTAGATCCCAGCCCTATAGATCTCTCATGTCTTTTATCAGACTGAAAATTTTTACCAGGTCTTTCCAGGCACAGAGACCTCTCCATGGCTTGGGCCATCCTTGTCAATAGTCCGTAGAAGTGCTCATCTGTTCCTATCCAGGGTGCTAAATAAGGGACTCCCTGGCCACCCAAAGCTATGGGATCTATACCTGTTGCAGAACCCAAAGGAGATGCGTCTTGCTGTGCCAGAAGTACAAACAGCCAGGAACACACCGCATTGGAGGAGAGCGTTTGCTACACCGGGCCCTCTGTCGTCTAATAAACTTCAGTCAAATCAGTGCCACTAAGTACTCCAGGCAAGACATTTTTTCACTAAAACGCCTCTAAATGGATCTCATTTATATGCTTGGCTTCAGTATTTGGAACCAGCGGAAGGTATGTTCTCAGAGGAACATTTTAAAGTTGATAATGCACCTTTATGAAGTTTTTAAGTGTTACCCAGTTAGTCAAGTATTAAACGAATGCCTCAATTTCATCTCCGTGTTTACAGAACATAAACTCCAGCAGAATGGCATTTTTCAAGCTGTCGGGTTTGACTCAGATAAAGAAAAGAAGAATCATAGAATCATTTAGGTTGGAAAAGACCCTTAAGATCATCAAGTCCAACCGTTAACCCAGCACTGCCAAGTCCCCCACTAAACCATGTCCCTAAGTGCCACGTCTACACATCTTAAATACCTCCAGGGATGGGGCCTCCACCGCTGCCCTGGGCAGCCTGTTCCCATGCTTGTCAACCCTCTCAGGGAAGAAATTTTTCCTTATATCCAATCTAAGCCTCCCCTGGAGCAACTTGAGGCCGTTTCCTCTTGTCCTATCACTAGTTACTTGGGAGAAGAGACCGACCCCCACCTCGCTACACCCTCCTTTCAGGCGGTTGTAGAGAGCGACGAGGTCTCCCCTCAGCCTCCTTTTCTCCAGGCTGAACACCCCCAGCTCCCCCGGCCGCTCCCCATAAGACTTGTGCCCCAGACCCCTCACCAGCCTCGTTGCCCGTCTCTGGACACGCTCCAGCCCCTCAGTGTCCTTGTGGTGAGGGGCCCAAAACTGAACCCAGTATTCAAGGTACAGCCTCACCTGTGCTGAGTACGGGGACGGATCCAGCTGGAGCTCCTGACCTGCAAGGTCCTGCCTGTGGACTCGTGCAGCACTGCTGACCTTTCCAACACCTTCTGCTGCCTTTTTTTTTTTTTTTTTTACCCAATATTCATCAACCCCTCTGAACATTTTTTTCTTAAATAACTATTTAGCCTAAGTTTAATTTCATATCAGATTTCTGTTATTTCAGGGGAAAAAGTGCTCCTGAAAGGAAAAAAAATACCAGTACTGGAACAAAACTACCAGAAAGCTCCATTTTCATTTTACTGCCACTTTCTGATGAAGACATTTTTCCTGTCCTCCCCCTTCAGACAGCATCAAACCCAGCCTGTTCAGATCCCTGCTGTGAATCAGACAGGGCATCTACCTCTAGGCTGAGGCTTCCAGGAGTCAACAGACCCCATCTGAGAAATCAGCTTCTGTTTACAAAGCAGAGGAAGTTTTGCGGACATCATTTGGATTTAGGTATGTGTTTAAGCACGCTGTTGAAAAGGGGTAAACTGCTGAGGCACTTCTCATTGCTGAAGTACGCTGCCAAATCGGGCACATTTTGAGGATGCAAGACCCATACGCTTTGACGTGGCTTTCCTCTGGATCTCCTTTAGTTGTTCCCAGCTTTATCCAGCACCACAGGTTGCTACCACGAGCAAGGAATGAGTGCCAGAGCCTCCACAACGAGCACCAGCAATCAGACGCGCAAGATGGATTGCATTAATCCTGCCAATCACACTGAGCTGACACCCACCAGACAACACTGTATAGTCTTATTATAAAAACTTAGCATGACCCTTGACCCCATACTTCTATGGCAAGCACTGAGAGGAGAAAGAAGTCAGCAAAATTTCTACTTCTAGCACCAAAATAAACAGGATTGGCCTGAGGAGTCCAGCGTGAGCCACGTGCTGCAGAGAAGCCGCCCCTGCCTGGTCCCCGACCCTTTCAGTGCACGGAGCTCCGTGCCAGACTTGCCTAAACGCAGGCCCAGCAGGTAGGAGATGACAAACGCAGATTGCCCTCTCCCTGACAGACTCATCTGTTCCCAGTGAGTTAGAGGCACCGTGAGGCTGTCCTAGCCGGAGCACGCCGTGAGTGATGGAGCCACCATGAGCAGGCAGATGGGTTTGCATCTGAGCCTGTGCACTAGGACCACAAAAAAAAAAGAGAAAAGGTTGATGGATGCGCGAGTCCCTTCAATGCCTTCCTCAAAGGTCCCCAAAATCAGCCCCTTTCCCTTCTCTCTCCTCCTGTGATCACCTACCTCAAAGTTCAATGTGTCCGTCAATAGAACACCCAGGGTAGCAGGTCGTCCCCATTGTCACCCCTGCAGAGGTCCCCGTCACCACAAACACCACCTGAGGCCACACTAAAGGCTTAATTCTGCTCAATAGTCACATATTCTCCCATTTAATGAATTCTGCCAGGAAGTGAACTGTGCATTACCGGACCCGAGTGCTGGGCAAGGAAACAACCTACCAGCAGGGAAGTTCCCAGCTCCACCTGGGCTCCTGCCATCCTGCAGTCATGGTTTACCAGGCAAGTGTCCAACAGTCCGGTTTGGATCATATGGACATCACCCACTTGCCGCCACCCATCCTGTCCATCCAAGGACATTCCTTGCTTTCCCGATTCTGACACAAGAACAATATATCTCTTCCTAGCACGGCGCTGAGTTAAGCCCTCCCTGACTAAAGGAAGCCTTGCAGCCATATTCTTATTTTCACAGAAAATTGTTATAGACAACACATCAAGACTACCCAAAATGACAAGACTCCAATTTGAAGAGCCGAGGTGCCACCCACAAGTCGTTTCCATTACTGTCACTGAGGAAAAACAGATAGCCTCTTAATTTATTTCTCTATAAATCTATCCATTTTCCTCCTGCTTCCTGCAGTCCAAGGATATACTTTTGTTGTAATGTGACATATACTTCTACAATTTCCACAGGAGCCAGCTTTTCCTTTTCTTTATTCTTGCTCTTAAACCTCATCCCAGGTTCATTATTATTTTATTATTCTTATTTTTTGTTAAATTCATGAGCAAGATATTTCCCATATGGGAAGACAACAATGTTAATGGTCCTCACTTTGAAGCAGATTTTTATTGCCAGCAAACAGAAAAAGAAGTAGTTATACAGGAGTGATTGATGTACTTTCTTAATTAAATCAGCTGTCGTCAGAGCACTGGAAGAGAAACAGACCACTGATGGAAACGTGTACATTATGCAAAAAAATCATCCGAGGCAGCACACCCATTGCAAGCTCTGCAGGTAGCATTTCTTCCCTTGGTACTGGAGGGGGGAACAGGCAAGTAGTGGATTTCAGTATGTTAGCTGGGGTAGAAGCACACATTTCAATTTGTGCACGGCTCAGCAAACAGGCAGGAGCTGCTGCCAGAGGATCACAAGTCCACGAAGGAGAATCTATGAGCGCCCATGACTGGGCAGCCAGTTTGGGATGGAAATCTGACACAGGCTGGTTTGGATAAGTCCAGGAAATATTGTGTCTTTTCCTCTCTTTCTATCTATAATTATACTTTCCCAGAAGACCGGTATAAAGTCTTGCTTAATAACGCCAGCTGAAAAGCCTGCAGTTGTAACAATGCCTTTTCTTGCCCCTTCATAAATGAAGATACCATATCTACAGCCCTCCAGTCTCACAGCCCCTTCCCTCCGTTCCTGTGAAAATATCCAAAGAATCTGAAAAAAAAAAAAAAGCTCTTGAGTTTATTACTGATGTGCAATTTCCTTCAGAAATTTGGAGAGATGACCAGACTCTCCAGGAACAAGCACATTAAGTTCCTTGATATTTCCTTTCACCCCATTATCCCTAGACGACCAGCAATTCCTCTCTCAGTTTATAACCAACTGCTAAATTTGACAAGAATTTTGTTTTATTAATGCTGTCTGGTTTGCCATAAGCATACTGCACAGCATCTACATGGGTAGACTAAAAGTGATCTTAACCAATAAAGTTAGAGTACCTCCGGTAAACATTGCTTTTAAAGAAGTCATTTACAAGCTAGACATTACCCAGCAATGCCTTAAATAAAACAAAGCACCTCATTGTATGGAACGGTCTTGAAGAGGCAAAATAAGTAAATACACTACACCTCTGAAATTCAAAGCAAGTCCTTTCATTTATCAAAGCCTAGCTTGGGCACGTCTCGATCCCAGCCAGCACTGCCCTGCTTAGTCACGAGCGTTGGTCGGTACGGAGCCAGCGCTGGGCACTGCGCACCTAAAGCACGAACAGCATTTCTATACCCCTGCCAGAACAGCTCACATTCAACGCCTTGCCAGCATCGCTGCAGAGCAGAGCGGCACTGAGGGCCTGGGGTCACTGGGTTGCAGAAGTGGGGTGGGTTGGGAAGCGCCCCCTCCTCACACTGCACCAAGCCCTGTGCTCCTCTGCCTGCACGGGTGGATGTACCCGACACCAACATGCAAGAGAAGTATACTGAAAATGCAGCGCCAGAGCAATGATTTAGAAAGACACGTATCATTTTCTTGTGCCCTCTCCCTGAGGGTAGCAAAGAAACCTATTTTTAAGAGTTTCTAAGAGCAGGATGGTAGCTGTTGTCACCACTCGTACCCTTGGTAACATTATCAGCCTGCAAAGAATGCTGTTCGCACACTCACAACATGAACACAGAAGTTACGATTCTGCAGCTTTGCTGTCCCCCTGCTTTTGTTTTGTGTTGCAGGATGTCCCCAGAGAACCTCTGCAATTAGGACTCAAACATCCTTAATGCCCTTTATTCTTCTGAAGTTTTCCTCAAGTTCCACGAGGTTTTAACAGCAGCTGAATTTCTGTTCAAACACTCCTATTTCCTGCATAAAAGGATTTTTGTGCTACAATAGTTTTGGTTTTTTTTCCTTAACTAATTCTTAAATAGAGCCTTTAAACTTAAGCAAACCTTCAAGACGATGTGGTCTCTTCATTCTAGTAGTCCTTGGAGGGGTCGTTCTCATCTTTGAGATTCATGAAAGAGTTATTTTAGCATTGCTAGATAAGCAATTAATATAAATATTTTATATGCAACTGGGTTCTTATTTGAATAAGCAATTATGTTAAGGTCCTTTGATTCCAAATTAGTACAAAAAACATCCTGGCACAAGGAAATTATTCCAGAAGTTTTTGTTTAGATATAAACTATCTGCATAAGAGGAACACATATTCATGTTTCAGAATTTATAAGAGTAATTAAAGTGCTTCAAGAATTCCCTGCACAGGTTTTTGAAAGAGATGTCTCCCCCCTTCCCTTGAAAGCTCTGGAAAACTTCCACCTTGACGAGATAGCCTGCTAGAGCAGGGGAGAGCAAGAGTCCAGCACCCTGGGGCGACATTTGTCGAGCATGCGGCTTTCAAACAATCGAAAGCCATAATAATCAAATATATCCATCTGTCATCTTTTAAGAGAACCTGGATGAGAGAATCCACAGGTGAACTGAAGGCCACAGGTATACGTTCGCAGTCCAGAGAAAGGGTTCCCAGGCTGGTTTGCATCGTTTATCGGGAAGAAAGTGTGAGGATGATGCCTCTTTTTGGATAAGGCAAGTAGCAAGCAGAGACAAGCACGCGATCTGCTGGTCTCAAAGCAGCAGCTGTACGCTAATGATAGTACTTCTCTGGGAGCTTGCTAAAAATTGTCATCTCTGTTACGGTTTCACTAATCACCTCCAGTGTGATCCCACTGTGGTCCCTTCTGCCCCAGCCAGGCCAAGCCATCTCTCGCCGAGTCATAAGCACGGCAGCTCAGAAGTGAGGACAGGGATGTCGGTCGCACGAGCCCAAGCTCCAGACTTCCACAGAAAAACACCCCTTGTCCCAGTAGGCACTGCCATCTCTTCCAAATTCAGACACCCCGCTGGACTGCCTTCACCAAGAGCTCAGGCTCAGCCTGTTCTCCCCACAGCCACGGAGGAACCAGCCTCTGCACAGGCTGACTCAGCCCGTCCCCAAAAAACGCTTCCCCCCCGCTTTCCTTCAGCTCGTGGAGAGTCAAAGCTCCCAACGCAGTTGGGTCACAGGAGTGGAAAGCCTGCCAAGAAAACTTCTGGGGCCTCTTTGTAACTCCATATTGAATTTACGGTTATCTCAAGCATTTAAGCTGCTGATGCTAAAACACTTCTGCAGCTGCCACGTGCAGGTGGCTTCAGACAGGGATGACGTGCAGTACGAGCGCTTTGGCTCTCAATCGCTTTATATGCGACAGGACCATCGTGTCCCTGCCCACTGCACTACTCCTCCTTCAGCAGCGCTTTCCCTCTGACCCCTTGGAAACACGCTTGGCTTCACCTTCAATTTATATCCGCTTCCCATCAGCATCTTAGGAACAAAAAAAGTACCCAAGCAGAGCTGGAATAGCAATTACCATGTCAGTTCTCTTCCACCTGTTGCACAGGAAGCAGAAGTGCAGGTTGAGTTACGGTGACAGGGTAATGTGCCTGTGAGCTGGGTTCCTACTAGCCACTGCCTTTTTGTGCCCTGCTCCGGGTGGGCGTTTCACCAAATACAAGTAGGCTTCCAGCCGTAATATCCGACTGCTTGCATATCAGCCCCTTCCAGCTACCTGAAAGCAGCCGTCACTCTCCCCCAGCAGTGACCAAGCACATGCAGAGAGCTCTCCCCACCCTGCACCCAAAAACATACCCATCTCCATCTCCCATTGATTTTCCTAAACGGTACTGGCTGATGGAAACTTACGCATCTCTTCAAACAACAGGGCAGTTTTTAAATCTCATTCTTTATTGACTCCTCTTCATTCTGCTAGACCTCTTTCATTTCTCGCTTTTGTAAGATGCTGATAAACCTACAGCAAAGTCACCTGGGCGACAGGTAAAGCAGCCTGTCAGGAATTTCCACCAGTTAACAGCCAAGCAAGCGATGGGGACACATGGACCCCAGCAGTGAAGGACGGCAACTTTTAGACCTACAGAGCACGTATCCACAGCAGCAAACGCATCTGACCAACGATACTGACTGATGGAAAAGAGGGGCTGAGGGCTCTCCCCAGCCGGCTCCTGACGCACAGCACCGGCGACGCTCCGCACGCAGCCACGTACAATGTCCCTTTGTTTTTACTCCATTAAACCCCTTTTCTCTCACTGACCCCAGATTCACACTTAAAGTTTAATCAGATCTAAGAAACCAAGATAAAAACCTCAGGCAATGCAAGAACTTCAAATGAGAATAGAAAAATAATAAAAAAAAATAACTGGTTTCAAACAGTACCTTGTATAACAATTACAATTGAGAAAAAGGCATGAAACATGATTTCAGCAGCTTCCTCTGCAGATCAGAGGATGCTTCTTGCTGCAAATAATTTTTAAAGCACATGAAGCACTAATGATATACAAAGACCTGGACTGCAACTCACGTACCCAGCTGTCCCAACTGGATGTTTCTCTCTGCAAATAATACTTTTTATTCTATCCAAACCAAAACTTGAAGAGAACAAAGGTTATCCCAATTTCAGTCTTTGCTCATACATCTAACTACATACATTCATGCCTCCTCTCAGTCAAGAGAGCAGCATAACATGCCAATGAGCTCTCGTAGAGAGCCAAATAGCTGAGGCTGGGTAACAGACTTTTGTTAGATACTGGGTCAAGAAAAGGGGAGAGAATAGTCTAAATAAGCATCACTGGCATGCTGTAACTGCTCAGCAAATAAATCATAGTTCATTGTTTCTGCTTTCTGAATCATAAGTAGAGATTACAAGCTACAAAGACTGAGCAAATATTATTGTTTTCGATCTTTAAACCACAAGAAAAGGTCACAAAGGTAACTGCTGCAAGAAAAGATCACAGGTCAAAAGAATTTATTTTTTTTTGCTTGAAACAATATGGAAAAAAGTTGGCAATGGTAGGAATTAGAGTGTACATTTGTCTCAAATTCACACAGAATATTATAAGAAAAGTCTAGTTGTGAAAAACACCTTCCAACCTTTATGGGTCTCATCCAATTGTGTAGGAGGCGATGATGTTTGGGGGAGACTAGCAAGGTTTCCTGTGCTGTGAATAGCAATATTGTCAGAGATGCACAGACAGAGCCTAGTCTCATTTTCTTCAGCCTTTTCGGATGTTACCATACTTCCCTGGTGGCAGCCATGCACACAAGGTAAAGCCAGTGCACAGGAAAAAACATGATTGCAGTGTGAGTATTCCAAACATAAAATACCTGATGTTCATCAGTGAAGCTTAATTATTAAACAGCTTTTGACTAAATAGAAAGTACTTAAGTGAACCCTGGATATACTGACAAGCCAAAGCCCAAGGTTACAGCAAATAAAAACTTTTGAGAAAAATGAATGTTCAGGTTCTGGGTACTGACTGAAATAAGACATTGTTTTTAATCCCAACTGTTTTCATTCTCACTTATACTTTTCCTGACATGTAATTTAGTTTCATGACAATCTAATGTTTTCCTCAGTAAGCTGGAGAATAAAGGAAATTAACAGTGGCTGATATTATTAAACAAGAAACCTATCAAGAGTAGACTACACCCACGTCTGCAAAGCTCGTTTTGCTACTGGGTTACATTTCCAAGTAGCAGCAACCTCACAGCAGCGTCCTTTCCCATGAAAGGCTGCGCCAGATGATCTTTCAAGGTCCCTTCCAACCTGGGCTATTCTACAATTCTTTAACTTTCAAACCCGCAGTGAATTTGGAGCCAAAGAAGAAGTCACATTCACCATTTGGAACAAGGAGTTTGGTCAGTTTGTCCTTGCTCATTTTTCCTCAACATCAAGGACAGTAACCACCATTCAGTTGTCACCTACATACAACCAAACAGCCACATGGGAGAACCAAGGAAAGTATCTTTTGGAAAGATACTCACATTTTGAAACCGTAAAAGCAAAACTTAAAGGTTACTGACAAAGTTTACAGTTCATTGTAATTTGTTTGAAGTGTTTATCGTGTTGACCACAAGCCTTTTTATAAAAGGCACCGGGCTGAGCACAACTTGAGGAAGGCATTAACAACACTGCTGTCAAACGCAGCCACAGCCAGCTACAGCGGTACGGAGTTTGGCACTCGACTCTGAGCCGGTTGTTCAGGCTCCTTCTGATTTTCAGAGATAGCCGGGCACCTGAAGGGTAGGACAGGGAGCTGATATGTTCAATTTTCTTTCTTCCCTGGGCTGGCACCACATAGGTGGCTGCTGAGGATCCATCTCAGGGCTGGCCAGGTGACTGCCACCTCCTCACCCACAGCTCTCAGTGGGGTGGGATCGGGTCGGAGCAATACACAGTCCCCAGGTAAGCAGGAGACACAAGAACACGGCTGGGACGAAAGGGGCCAGCAAGCAGGTGGGTCTGTTCTGCATAATGGCTGGTAAACCCCCACCCCAGTACCCAATGCGGCCCAGCGGCATCTGTTTAGAAGCAAGCTGGGGTCCTGTGCTTTCAGCACCCACCACGTTGCCCGCAAGGCCACCAAAAAATGGGCATCTGAACTCCTGTTTGCAAGAACAGGATTTTGCACAGGAGTTCCCAACCTACTAGCTTACAGAACGGCTCTCTGTTGGGCTGTGGGCACCACAAAGGGGGGTTTTGTGAATCGGCTACATGAAATTACTCCCCAAAGGAAGAGCAAACAACTGCTGCCTCTGTTTAAGTCAAAATGCACCTCACCTGCTGCAACTTGATTTGCAGGAAAAACAGACTCTCTGAAATACCAAAGCATCCATTTCTCTCCAAGCTCAAGTGCACAAACCGCTGGCCAGCTCGTTGCCTCCTCCACAGCCCCAGCAAAGAGCAAACCCCACCACGGCCAGCTCGAGCCACTGCACCACGGCAAGATGGCAGTGCCGTTCCTTTGAAACACTCAGTGTCATTTCTTCTAGTAGCCTGGAAAAAGAAGTCTTCCCCCTATCTTAACATTGTATTTTCCTCCTGACTTGTTAAAAGAAAACAGATTTTCACTCCGCTGAAGTTATTATTAGAAGGAGACTTATCTCATGAAGTGAGCAGCCAGTCCCAGGGCTGCTGTATGCTACAGGCTCATCTGATTAACATTTTGAGATCCTACATTAAAAAAAGAAAGCACTAAGTATAATGCTCCTAGGTGCCTCGCTTTAATTCCAGAGAAAGAGAGCTGTAATACCCAAATGGCATTTAATCTGGCACAAAAAACATCAACACATAATACCCTCAACAGCAAGAAGCGAGTTCTGGAGGAGCTCAGCCTCCCCTCATTAAATCCAACCATTCATTCTTCCCTAGCACATAAACACACAGGGAAAGCTGAAATGCCAGAGAAAAAGCAGTAGAAACCTCAACCAGAAGAAGAAAAAGGAAAAAAAGAAAAGCACAACACAGCACTTACCAGTTCCAGCAGACAGGAGAGCTGTCCTGGGGACACCCACACCTCTCCCACCCCACTCCTCCACCTCACAGCACCAGCCCCACACCCTCATTATATCGTTTCCTTGATGAGAGCTGAAAACACCTGCTTTTAACTTTCCAGCAGAGTTTCGATGCTCCAGGCCTTGCTGCTGCTGGGCAGGCTCAGCTGAGCACCCTTGGGGACTGCTGGGCTCCCACTGGACATCCTGCTGGGTGCTAAAGGGCGCTCAGCACCCTCCTGGCCCTCGGGACCTCAGATGGGATGTCTAGCACATCCAAAATATTTTACTGGTCTTGAATACACCCACTTTAAGGGTGTTTTTGTTCTACATGTACTCTTGGTACATGTTTCCCTTTTTACGGTGAAAATCTTTGTCAGACCCCAGAACTCCCAGCAAGAGGCATGGCCTGTTTTATACCCAAAGAGAAAATCTCCAATAAAAACAGGCTACAGCAATTTAGCAGCTGGGGAAATAAAGCTACAGGGAAGATAATCCACACTCATAGTGCCTCCTGTTTGTCAGGAGGGGCTGGAATAAGACTCCAGCGTGAATCCTGGTCAGTGGCGAGAAGCCACTGATCTCTTTGGGGAAAGGCTGAGAAAACAATCTGTGACCGCCTTTGCTCTCACGTGCCACGCGCGGGTACGCGGCTGCCATCCCACCTCACCGCAGCATCACACCCCAGGATGCACGTTCTTATTTTTAAGAGTAAGAGGCTCACTGCTACGAGAAAACTTTAGTGCTCCTTAGCCATCTCCCAAGCCACAGATAAATCTCTGCTTCTGTTCTTTAAATGTCTCCATTTGCATAAAATTGTCTGCAAACAATTAAAGTTAATTAAGATAATTTGTCATGTGAAAGCAAAGCATCTTATCAGCAGGTATCAGCCTGTAAAACAAACAAAGAATTAGTTGTAGGAAAATAGTTGGGGCTTTATTACCCTGTTAGACATGAAGTGACAAAAAATAATTTCTTTATGATAGTTTCTGTTTGGTCTGGGTGCCACGTTTGCAAAGTAATTAACTGCAATTAGCTAATCATCCTCTATAGTAACGTCATTTGTCACTCTACACTGTAGTATTGACTCATTTACACTTTGGCAGCCTTCCCGCATATAAATTGTGATAAAAAAGTTTTGATAACAGCCCAAAGTTCTTCTCTGTGAGCGGAAACGGGATGTGGGAAAGATCTTTGATTGCATATACAGCGGTACCCGTTCTGCCCCAAAAGATGAAAAAGAAAAAGCCAAATATTCTGAGCCATTCGAGGAGCTGGGCTGCGCTATGTCCTGCCGTCCTTGGGATGCTCCTCTTCCACTCTGCAGCCCCATCTGTGTGTCAAAATGTTGCCTCTTCTTTTGGTCCGCTGCTTCCAATGGGTTCCTACTGCATCCCGAGACGGGGAGTCTTTCCAGTGCTGTCGAGCACTCCATGTGCAAAACGTGTTTCCCATGTCTGAAGGGACTGAAAAAATAATGCACTTTTACAAAAATAAGAGCCTCATCATCAACCCCAGTTCCACTCACAGAGATCAACACCACGTGTGAGCAAATGCAATGCAGAGCCACCCATTTCTCTGGACTGAGCAGTGAGAACTTGTTTAATCAAATAATGATCGTAATAATAACGGAGACCATATTTAACTTTGCATTTGTGAGATTAGTTACATATGAGCATTCACAAAGGCATTAAGCCATCAGGGTAAACCAACTTAATGCAGCACAAAAACTGCTAAAAGGCAACCAGGAACAGTAATTTTTAAAATTAATTTAAAACAATTCCTGGAAGTGCCGTGGGAAAAGGCAAATCATTAAATGGCCACATTAATATTCACAGCAGCTGTGATGCAATCAGGTGCCGCACGCCTATGTTCGAAACAGCCAGGTAATGGACTTCCCCGGAGGGGTCTCCTGGGCCAGGTTCAGTGGATGGGAACAGATCATCCCCCGGAAAAGGCCCGCTCCTCCCCTCCAGCTCTGCCCAGTGAGACCCTATTCATTTCCCTTCCTTTGCCTTTTTTCCTCCCTTTGCTTCTAAGCCCACACTGCAGCAGCCCCCCCCCGCAAGGGCCGTATAAGCAAAGCCTGGACCCTACCCTAACGCTGCCTACCCTGCCTGTACCTCTGCCCACCAGCCTGCCCTCAGCCAAGCCCTCACAGGGTCCTGCCCATCCATGCTCCAAGGCAGGAGGATGCTTCCACGCCTGCACACCCCCGGACCCTGCTGCCCGTGGGTGGCACAGGTCTGGCTCTCCTGTCCCGGCCATCCTCCTCGGATGCTCTCCCTGTTCAGAGCAGGGACCGACGGCTTTTAACAGGAGAAGGATATGCCGCCGAGATATGGGAGGGGAAGATTTCTCAAGCACCAGGTGAGGACAGGCAGCAAGCCAAAATACGGTCGGGCTGGTGTGAGCCATGTTGCTGCGGTGACACCGTGTGTCCCTCGGTCTTCCGGGTGGAATTGAACTGTCCCCGCGGAGCAGCTGGGGGAAAAACAAAAGAAGAAGGATGAGCCGGTCAGAAATACAGCCTGGCCCCGAGAACAACGTGCGCTGAATTTATACCACTCCTTCCACACCACAGCTCCTCCTGGATGTCCTACTCCTGCTTTTCTTGCTCGGGAGGGAAAGAAATCTTCTGAGACAAAGAAACATTTCTGAGACTCCACTTCTGACCTTGCCACAAGGGGTTAAATGGTGAAGATTTCCAGTTGCTCGAGCAGCAGATATTTCAGTGCAGGGACTGTCACTGGTGTGTACTGGTGGGATGCCAGCCATCTCCCCTCGGTGCACACTGCTGCTGCTGGGCTGCTGCGCCGGGGCACGCTCCGAGTCAGCCCGGATTCGCGTCCCCTGGCAGGTTTGTCGTCTACCATGCAGATCAAAACCTGCTCCAGAAGCACTCAGCACCTCCCTGTCGCTGCCCTGCCTGAGCGGAGGGACGCAGGGTGGCTGTCCCAGTGCCACGTGTGCCCTCTGGAGCCGCCCTCCTTCCCCAGCACCTACCCGCGCCACGGCCGTTTCTGTTCGCTGAGCATCCTCCTGGCCAGGATCGGCTCCAGCCTGCCCATACGAGGGGACCGCCATTCCCCGGGGAGGTCACAGCCTGTGAATGCCGAGCCCCCAGGAGAACAACCAGCGAGGTTTTCTCTCCGAGGGGGCTGTCGGTGGCAGCAGTACTGCCGGGGATCTGCTGCAGGAGGTCACCTTGGCGCTGCAGGGTTCAGAAGTTCTTCCTGACCTGTTCACACAACAACAAAGTGCTTGATTATCTCTTCTTCAGGTATGTCGAGTTAGTTTTGGAAAAAGCACTCGGCAGGTTCATGCATAAAAATGTATCTATTTTTTACTGCTCCCACCTCCTTTTACCATACATTCATGTGGACCTGTACTCGTAAAGACAGTAAAACAAGAAGACCATGGGATACCCATGGATTAGTGAGTGGCAAGGGTGAACACAGGCTTTGACAGGCACAGCAGCACAGGGCAGGAGGCAGATCCTGCTCTGACAGCGCACGGGACTTTCAGAGGACACCCGCGTCCCACCACCAAAATCCCGCTGGGGAGCTCTAACCCCTTCACACCACTAAAACCACACACACCTCCATATGCCAAGTGGGCTGCCAAGGTCCAGCCAGCACTGCCATCATCCGCAGTGTGCTAATTAGTGCACGATCGTGGGGCTTGGTTTTTTGATTTTTTTTTTTTTTCCCCAAAGAATACAAAGCAACAGGAAAATTTCAGGTGGCAGAGCTGCATGTTCAGGCCATTCTCCTTCAGCTGAACACGATTTAATGACATTTGCAAAAAAATATTAAACTGAAGGAAAGCTAGGAATGACCCTCTTGTTGAGCCCAGGCATCTAAGGAAGGAAGGGTTTAATTAAGCATTGCCCTGATGATGGAGGGCCACTGCATTGCCATGGCAATCGCACTCGGCACTCCACCTGGACCAGCCCTTAGAGCTGTGTGACACCAGGAGAAGGGGCTTTCCAGGCAGCAAAGCAAGGTCCTGATGGCGATTCACGGGTACAGATAAAAGGATATTAACATATGTCACTGAAATACCTTCAGCTACTCAGAGACGAAGTGCAGCGTTACAGTGTTGAAACACAGATTTGTTTGCAGCTCTGATGCATTTTTGCAATATTAGCTTGGGAAAACAGGCATGTTTCCAGAATTAGTCTTTCGGTGTTCACCTAGAGACAAGCAGACCCAATTCTGGGAGTAACTGTCCGTTGGCCTCCACTGGAGGGGGGGCTGCACAGCACCGCAGGCTGCCCGGCCTGGGCGAAGCTCAGAGAGGTCGGTGCTTCTCCAGCCCCCGGCACGGCGGACACGAGCCCAGGCAGGGCTGCACGGACTAACAGCAAAGGGCTTTCCGCTGCTTTCAGAAGAATAAGGAGATATTCCGAATAATGAGTAGCTTTTAGCAAAGACGAAAAAAATCTTTGGATTGCAAATGGGTAAAAATATTTATTTTTACTCTTCCTTCCTAAAAACTCTTCCTCACGCTGTTTCAATTTCCTGGCTTGTCTGTATTTCCCAGTTAAGAGCACTTTAACATAGGTTACTAACGCAACTTGGCTTCAAGTCTTTGCTATGGCTTACAGTTTCCCATCCAGCTATTTTGAATTGTAATTGTGAAATGCACACACCACCCCCATTTCCCATTTAATTTAAAAGCAGACAACATTAAAGTCACAGATTTTACTTTTAAAGACAGCTTGCAGTTCAATCTATTGAGAAACACAGTTGTTTTGTTTACTTTTTAACTGGGGTCACCACCTTCTCTGCTGTTGTTTCAAGGTTGACAGTGATTTAAACTTGGTGTATTTTTACAACCTGCACCTAATCCAGGGTATAAATCATTCTGAAGGACATTTATTTCTGCCTGTCATTTCACAGGAAGATGCTATTAAAGCTGCGCTCAGTACAATGTGCAATTCAAAAATTTGTTGCTGATGACTTCAACATGCGTTACATTTTCATTAGCTACAGAGAGAGGCAGTGGCAGGGAGGAACGCCAACCGATTCATCTGACTAAATGATAATTGCTTTCCCCTCATTTAAGAGCATGTCACTGGTTTTTCTTCATTAATAAAAGGACATCTGCATTTTAACTGCACCCCATTTTTTTAATAGAGACCAAGGACATAGGGCTCACTGGACACGCGTGTAGGAAATGCAGAGATATCGCTCTGCTTTCCACGATTACCTTCGGTCTCTCCCCGTGATTTCAGAGACCGTTTCAGGGACGCGTGAGCCCAGGTTTTCAGAAGCAATGACTGATGTGGGCTCACCACTAGCAGAGCGTCCGTCCGCGTTGCAGGCGTGCACACCGACGCAGGGCACCCACACTGCTGGGCTGGTGGCACTGCCTGCCCGCCTCCTCCTGGCCTGCGGGATATCTGCTTTGGAGATGATCTGACAAGGCTCAGGCAACAGTAAGGAAGGCTCGTGCCAGACCTCATCACCTCCCATCTTGGCAAGTGCAAAGAGCACAAGCGTGTCTTACAGACACACGCGGCACACAGCATGCTGGCGGACACAGGCCCCTGGATAGTAACTTGGCCGTGTCCCAACTTGAAACAGAACACCCCAAAACACGAAGTTGTTTGTCTGTTTTTAAACGGATCCTGAGAAACCCTGGGGCTGCTCTTCTTCTCCAAAGGAAATTCCACCAGGGAACCTTCGCTTGAGACAGCAGCAAAACATCAGCGCTCTGGGATGTGTGCAGACCCCCAAAGCTGGCGTCTCCTTTAGAAAAGCCTTCTTCAGGTTGCCCATCGCATGCTGACCTGGGTCTCTGACCTGTTCCCCATGGCTCTCCGTGCCACAGGTCCCCATGGGGCAGCAGGCATCGCCCTGACTCGCAGGTGTTGGTGAGGGACCGCTGTCCCACCTGCTTTGCCGCGTCTGCTTTTAAGCACAGCCACGGGCTGGAGACGCGGTGGTGGGAGCCAGCACCACCCAAAACCCACCCAAGTCGTTGGCTTTTAGGGAGCGCACAGAGAGAAAGAAAGCATTGCCTCCTGCAAGGAAGAGAAACGTGCAGCTGCTTTAGATTATAGTCGCAATATTTTCCTATCTGGTTAATTAAAGAGCCTGTTACGACACTCGCTGCGAAGCACTGAGCACAGAGGATGAGCGTTGCAGAGCACAGCAACGTGTGCAATGGGAGGCACAAGCACACGGTCGGTGCGGCTCACCACCAGTCAGTCGCCTTGTGCTGCTTTTGGCCCAGCAGCCTCCCAGGTGGTGGCAGTGACCCAGGAATTGTCCCTCAGCACTTGGGTTAAAACCCGTCCGGGTCCCATCCTCCCCAGAGGGCTGGACTCCCCAGAGGGAAGCCGCCGGTGGAGGTGGGCTTGGGGGCTCACAGCCACGGGTGGGCAGAAGGGGAGGGCGCGAAGGGAGCATGAAAAAATACCCCAATCGGGAGTGAAGAGTTTGTTTCACACGTCACCACCATAACACACCAACCACCAACAGGAATGTGCCCGCTGTTGCTGTCCTCCTCTCGGCACCCTCCAAGGCAAAGGCCGGTTCGGAGAAAATAAAAACCGCCCTCAGCCTCTGCCGCCATTTCAGCTCAGTCTTGTTTGGATGTTCCCACCTCTTGCCTTTTCTCATTCTGAGCAGCAGAGGCTCGCTCACCGGCTTCAGCTACGAACCACAGGGCAAAGCAGTGCCATGGCCGCAGACAAGACTGGGAAAGAAACGGCTTTGCCCAGGACGTGCCTTGCTCTCCTTGCCTTTAGACACCAACAAGCACAACAGTCTTGAGCGGATTTTAATAAATATACCTTAACACCCTTTAACACAAGCGGCGGTGTTATCAGGACGGGTTATCGGGACCAGCAGGCTTTAAACCACATTTATCTCTCACCGGAGGATGGTGCAGTGAGCGCTGGCAGGGGCTCCGGCCCCTGGGCAGGGGGTGAGGCTGGCAGGGCCCCTCTATCGCCTCGTCTCGAACAGGGTTCGTAATCCCACCCCAGCGGTCTGGAGCAAACTGATGGAATGTGAATCTCCCAGTCCTTTAGACATCTTTGAAAGGAACAGCGAGGCCGTGGCAGATTGGAAAGAGTATTACCGCCCGGGCATCACTGTCACACAGGGAGTACGAATTTAACCTAGCTGCCAATTTTGTTATCACCTTTTATAACTTAGTGGAGCTTTGCCACGGAGACATTCTCCAGGGAATAATAATAATAATAGTAATAGCATTAAAGAAAGCAAAAGCCAATAATTTTAGTTAATTAGCAGGCTGCTGCTGAATTCGCCAGATGTACTGCAGCCCTTACTTTGCAGACCCATCATATACGGGCCAAGCCTTAATGTGATGACCGACAAATACCTCTTGACGTGCCTGAATCGATGAAATTAAATGCCAGTGGAAGGACTTCTTATATTATTTTTAAAAGCATAAAGCAAAAGTTCCTTGTACAAATCCCATTAATAACCACTTTGAAACTATAGCCTGCAAAGCCCATTAAATCCAGAAAGATATATTTAAGGCAAAAACTAAAACTGTTTGAACTTTGCAGTGTCTGAGAGGCCACTTTAATTGAACAGCAAACAGAGCATTTCTAATCCAGCCCAGATGAGAAAAGAGAGAGCAAAAAGGACACACATTTAAAAGAGAAGGAAAATAAATAGCAGAAAGGCGGACAGCGTAATGGACCCAAGAGAGCGGTGCTGCAGAAGGATGGGGGTTGCAGAGATGGAGACTCCAGCACAAGACAAGCGTCAGACCACTGCCACTTGGGCAGACTTCAGAAGCTGCTTTGAACCGGTTATCCCAGCTTTTAAAGGTCTCAGTGGTTTCGTGGCCTGGAACGCAGCCTTCCTATGCAGACGGGGCAGGGCGCACCCACCCACTGTCCCCACTAACTGCTCAGAACCCAACCTGACCATCAAAGATCCCCAACCAAACCCTGATCTGTGACAGCAGCAGATGACTTGCACCACAACTGACTCCAGCACAGCTGACATCTCCAAGCACTGTGGCCACGGTGGAGCATCATTAGGTTGCCCAGAGAGGTGGCAGAAGCCCCATCCCTGGGAACATCCCAGGCCAGGCTGGACGGGGCCCTGAGCAGCCTGGTCTGGTGGAAGGTGTCCC
>JAVKLA010000040.1:21137648-21160312 GCA_034782735.1 Sagittarius serpentarius
CCCAACACCGTCTTCACCAAGTTTGGTCTCTTGCCATTGTTCATGCTTCCCTCAGGCCGCTTCTCCCGGTCTTTGTTCAGGGGAAGTCACGAGCCGTCTCTTACACTAACACACTCAGAAATTGGTATCTTTGTCAAAAGCATAGTTCCCTTTTCTCTGGCAAAATGGGGATGAGCCACTTATGTTTGAAGGACTCGGAGATAACCAGCGCAATTTCCAGTCCATCAGCAGCGGGAGCTGGAGCTTATCAGCCAGCTGCCCGAGCCGCATGACAGAGGACAGGCGCCTGTCAGCCAAAAGGAAATGTGAGGGATGGAAATAAAACAGGAGCCGTGTTGCATTTTCTCGTGATGCATTTCCTCCCTTCCCCGCACAGACGACAAGCCAGGGGCAGGCTGCTGAGATCAGCCAACAGGGAAGCGGTGAAACCGCACCGCTGAGCGTGGGGGACACAAGGTATCAGAGAACCAGAGCTGCGCCTAAATCGTTGGAAATCGAGACTAGTAGGTGGAAAGTGCCGATTCGGAGAAACACAGAAAAACCTTTCAGATACCACCTCTGAAAAACATAGATGCCTCCTTTGCAGTTCCCATCGTCTGACCCTGACGGACGAAGCACGACCACCACTCTCAGCTCACCTTGCTCCTACCCTGCAGACAGCCCACGAAAATGCCTGCCAGCAAACACCTGAACCGGGCACAGGATTTACACACGAAGCATCCAAAGCATCACAAGAAAGGAGGTAAACGTGAGATTAATAAATCCTTGTTATAGTCAGCTGGAAAACTTACACTCTGAGTACAGTGATATAAATTAGAGGATTTAGGAACCAAATGTCAACATAGTATAAAGGAAACTGAATAATCAGCAGTGAGAATCTAACCTGAAGTACGAGTATCAATTTCAGTCTACCGTCTCATTTTGCTCTTGTATAACTGACCAATGCAATTAATCACTGTCGCAAGAGGATGGGATTCAGGGAGGGTTTTAGCAGGTATTTCCTACGCACCCCTACAACAGTTCTGTGCTGTGCTGCAAGTCAGCACCGAGGTGGCTGAACTTTTACTAACTAAGCTCCGTACATTTAACCAGACTCACAGAAAAAAAGATCCAAATGGCTGGGAGGGAACAGGATTTCAAATGAAAACTCCAGCTGCAAAGAACCGAAGCTGGAGAGGGAGGAGAGATGAAAGCTTCTATTCAACCCCGCACTCTCCATGAGGAATTCACCAGAATTTATCGAAGCAGCCATGGATATTTTCAGTGCAGCCCATTTAAAACCAAACTACCTCAAAGCTTGTACATGAACCAATAGGTTCTGAATAAGGGCGGGGGGGAAGTAAAAGAACAACAAAATAAAAAAAGGCTTCTCTATGGAAAATTGGTGATACACTTACAAGCATCTCTGTGTATTCCTTACTATGCTGGAAAATATAAAAAAAGGGCCACTTAGAAACTAGGCTTTAGTACAATTCGGAAGCAATGTATCATTTGTTTTTCTTCTCATTCTTCTCTTTTACGTCTCCTCTCCTGTGGCTGTAACAGATGCAGGGAGTCCGTCTGACATAGATAGCACCAGATGGCATTAATTTATTGCAAAACTGTTTTCTTTTCCAGAAAGACTTTGTTGTCCCTCACAACTTCAGTCAAGTTCACTTCATTAAATCAGCTCTATGTATTAAAATCCGGTCTCTGGACATAATGGCCCACCACAAGGAACTCTTAGATTCAGAGACTTCGTTTGAACGATTAAACAAGAGTCACGGGGCTGGATCTGCAATGCAATCTTCAACAGCGTTAGGCAGGACTATGGTTGCTGCCAATCCGTCTCAGGTTCTACAGAAAACTTATTTTCCTTTGCAGACGAGGCTTCTCCATCACCCAAAGGGGAAATAAAGTGCATTTGTCCACTGCCTTTTCCTGGTCGGCATCCTCTGATTTGTTTTACAGGTTCAAAGCTGGACCAGGGAAGGTCTCCGCCAGCTAAGCGGGGCTGTCGCCCTCATACAGGCATATTTATGAGAAGATCAGGGTCTGCACGTCTTCAAATAACATGAACAGCAAACTTCAAACACGTGATTCTCAAATGAAGAGAGCAAATAGGCTAAGGGTGTCAGAGATGAACCAGTGAACAAGTACCTGAGCCCAGGAGATGGTACCCTGAAGTGGACTGCGTTGATAACACAGGGATGTGCTGTCGTAGGAGAGTTGTGCAACTGAGGGCTCAGCTTCAGAAGACATTTTTGGGCTGCAGATGTAACAGGGTAACACGGTGAGGACACAAACAACGAAAAAGGAAATGAATGGTCTTATTGAACTAAACTGTAAATACCAAGAGAGATTAGTGAAGAGATGTATCGTCATCTAGATGAAAAACTGTAAGAAAAATGATCTGGAGTTTTGGCAACAAAAGAAGCTGTTGATGAACTCTTTTTTCACCATATTTAATCTCAGATAAATCTAATTTAAAAGAAGCTGCATTTTAACTGAGGTGAGAAAAGGGTACACTGCAATTTCTCATCAGCAAATGTCTCCCTCCAGTACCTCCTTGGGACCTTTCCACCAGGTGGGAGCTGGCTGAGGGTTTCCTCACTGCAGCTTGTCAAGGACTCAGTCCAAACTTTGATTCAGGTTCTCAAGGAGCTGGTGCCCACCAGCAGGACCCTAGGACAGACGCACGTTTAGCAAGGCCCATGTTCTCCTAGCAGCACCAAAAGCATTGTCTATACCGCAAAGTGTCTCACCCTAACTGCCACAGCAAGTCTAGCCTAGCTCATCAGGGTAACAAGCTCTGCTGATCCTGGATTGACATCTAGACCCAGTTGCTGGGATCACTTGCAGGGCTATGGCTTCTGTTGTTGGTGAACAGGCTCCTCTGATTCCGTGCTTAAGTATGTAATGCAAATAAGCACACCAACTATTGCAAGTGTCATCATCCTCTTACGGGCTACAGGAGTTTATTTATGAAAGATGGTCAATCAAGGAAAACTAAATTAAAAAAATGCAGATAGGAGTTTTTGCTGATGAAACTCCTCAGCTGCAGAAGTCTGGCAGCAAGCCAGATTAGTGGAAATATCACTCTAAATTTGTTGGTGTCTCTTCTTCTCTAAATCACTGTGTGAATGAGGATACCGGGAGAGATGGAGTTTGGATCTGATGCAAATACAAGTGATCTCAGGCTCTGATGACCACCACGTACAAAGTTTTAACAGGTACGCTATTGAATCATTGCCAAGTGACCATTCTGTAGTTATTAATTTCTAAATAGGCCTTAAAAATCCAGTGTAATTTGCTCTACAGCAATATCCAAACTACATTTGACTCTAGAATAGAACCCCCCTGTGACTCGAGAGCGCAGCACCGCAGCCAGCCCAAAGCAATTATCAGCTTCCCGAAATAGAAGCCAGAAAGGATTGTGCCAGCTGAGATACCAGAAACCCTGAACTGAATCCTACCAGATCCAAATTACTCACGTAGCATGTTGCAAACGCTTTGAAGCCAAATGGCAGATTCCCTCTGGCTTATAAAAATTCACTGAAATATAGCCCTTGTTAATTTGTTGGCAAAATATTGCAAACTTGACAAGTAACATGGGGCAAAAGTCAAACATTGCATACCATGTGATTTTTGTTAAGATATTAAATTTGCAAGAGAACAGCCTTTCCCATAACCTTAGAGATTAAAAAGATGGTGAATATTTTGCTATAATTGGTCTTATTCCTATTTGTACTGCATTTATGAATAATATTAATTCACACACAATTTAAGCCATATGGTGGAAAGAAAAAAGTTACAAAAAGAAAATTAGCTGTTGATACTTTTTGCATGTCTGGGAAATTTTCTTGTTAGGTTTCAAGTTATAAATCTATTTTAGCTTTAAATAAAAGCAACTAGAATTTTTTAAGAAGGAAAACTTATTCTTCCTTGTCTCGGCACAAGAATAGCTGCTAATATCACTACCAAGTTCAACTGGAGAGAGCGATGTGCTTGCCAAGAGGCACCAATTCAGCCCTTCACAGACTGGCTGAGGTTGGCAGGGACCTCCGGAGGTGATCTCGTCCACCCTCCCAGCTCCAGCAGGGTCACCCAGAGCAGGTTGCTCAGGACCATGTCTGGTTGGGTTTTGAGTACCTCCAAGGATGGAGACTCCACAGCCTCTCTGGGCAATCTGCACCAGTGTTTGACATAGGAAAAAAGTGTTTTCTTGTGTTCAGATGGAACGCCATGGGTTTTAATATGTGCCCGTTGCCTCTTGTCCTGTCAGTGGGCTCTCTGTGAGAGAAGCCTGGCTCCACCTTCATCACTCCCTCCCAGTAGGTATTTATCCACGTGGATAAGACCTCCTTGGGTCTCCTCCAGGCTGAGCAGTCTCAGCTCTTGCAGCCTCTCCCCATAAGCAAGATGCTCCAGTCCCTTCATAATACTTAGGGTTCTTCCTACATAAAAAAAAAAACCAAAAACAAAAAACAAAACTGTCAAAAAAAGGATATTTATGGGCAAAGGAGGCGATTATAAGTAATACATTTCCAAATCATTCTCCTGTCTCTCAGCAAAGGTCTCTCAAAGAAACACAGTATCTGAATATAGCCCTGAGCATCCTGTACATCCATGGCCTGACTACTTCTTGAACAAATCTCTACCAAGGGGTCCCTGCAGGGTTTATATGTGGTTACACATATTCCCCTGGTATCTGACTAGTGGTTTTATTGTCCTTTTGCAGCAAAATGACAACAGCCCATATAAAGTGTATGGAAAAACAGCAGAAGCACTTCATGTGCCCTTGCGGGAACCAGTGCACCTCAGACAGTTAAGCCTCCCAGTAAATGCCCAGGAAGCTTACAAATGAAGCTTAACTGTATTCTGGGAGTCACACCATCAGTCTAGATGAACATCAACAGAAATCTCATCTGGGTTTGCCTGCTTCCTACAACCACTTAAAGGAAATTTCCTCTTGCTCTTGTCATCTACGGTGTAACATTAATTGTACTCAAAAGGGCATTTTGGAAAACAGACCCAACCACATTTAGAGAACTCAATTCTCTTTGTGTTCCTATAAGTTGACTTAAATGAGACTAATGTGGTTTAAAAGTTCCTGAGCAATACAATTAACGCCATTACAACTCAGCAGTTTGCAATATTGACTTTGCAACTGAAATGGAATTGGCTTTCTCAGGACTAATGGGAATTCCTGCATTTCTAACAGGAGACATTTAGCAGAGACATATGCTTTTTAGAGGTTCTCTCTCATTTGTAAATATTTTAAGGTATTTATTCCATGGGTGCAATGCAGCTTCCACCGTAGCACAGCTGTTTTTCCTGGTATTTGTCCAGCAATGCTTCTCACGGACCCATTTGTGACTTTGCTGAGCTTTCTCTCCACCTGCTGCTTAAAAGCTCTAGGAGGTTTAATAATAGGTAACAACTCATCTAGCATTAGCATGATTAAATGCTCAAGCAAAAGAGTACCCAAGTTAAAATGACCAGATGTCTAAATTCAGAAGGGAGAATTCTCATTTTTTTAGCTCATCAGACTGACTTTTCCAAGTATCTACTTTGTCTCACTTTTACCCTCGTGAGTGCCTTTGTCTTAGCAGTCGTTCTGTTTTTCCTCTAACCGCCCTGCCACAAACCACAACATGCTCCTCAGTTCCAGTCATATTCTGGCTCCCTCTCCTTAGCCGTAGTTATTGTACAGAACTGCTCAGAAGTCTCAGGTGAGACCAAAGCCCTGGTCCTGGTGACTTCTCCCACGTCCCTGTGCTGTCACAGTGCTGGTTTGATTTCCCACTTTCTCACCTAAAACAGAGGGTGTGTCCCCAAGGCATGATGCAGCGGGGTGCAGGAATAATCAGCAGAGCTGTATGTCCCTCTCGCTGGGACGTACAGGAACACAGCGTCTTCAGCCAGGTCGCTTCTCTTCCTGCAGGTGTCGGATGCTGCCGTATGTCAGATACTGCCTGTTCCTAAATGACTGCTATATCTATACATAATGCTGTATACATAATGGTGGCATCCATCACACCTGGTGTAAACCAGTGCATAGACAGCCACATCCCGCTGGTTACCTGAGGCCCCTTAAAGGCACAAAACTCGGGGGACCTATATGAGACTTTCACTGCAGGAGGAGAACTGCATCCCTAAAAATGCCCATTCCTCTCCAGTGATCAGGAAGGACCCCAGGGGTCCTATGGGACAAAGCCTTTTTATGGTCAGGAGAGACCTGGCTGATGGTGACATTCAGCCCCAGGGTGTGATTCACTTCATCCTCACGCAGGTGTCTCCACCTGCTCAGATGAACCGTGCTGGGAAGGCACCCGCTTCCCTCCCAGGGAAAGGGAGCTGAGCGTGGCCAGCTCGGGTGCGGTGGCTGCAGAAGCACAGGCGATGCTCGGCAGAGCAGCCCCTGCACAGCCGGGCTGGCTGCAGCCGCGGTGCTGGTAGCCTCCACCGTGACCATCCATCCCTGCTCCACACCATGAGCTGCCTGATAACCATAGGGCACTTTGTCTTCAACAGTATCCTCCAGCCTCATCCTCAGCTCTTTGCCATGCCAGTGATTTTACTGAGTTACTTCGCTGTAAACGAAGGCAGCACCATTACTGCAGCGGAGTACTCCATTGAAAGTACTCAGGTGGGGACCTTTGATGGGTCCCACTAAGAAGAAATCTCTCCTAAAGGCAGTGGGATTCACAGGCAAGCAGGAGCAAGGGCAACTGCACACTAATGGGGGTGAAGTCTTTTAAGTCCCTCACTCTCGGCGTCGTTACCGAACATGTTGTACCAAGGGTGATGAGAAATGATGAAGAGGAAAGGAGCTGACCTTTTCTCAGAGGCTCAAGAAAATTAGTGAACTCATTACCCCTCTCCTGAAAACAGACATGCCTCCTTTTAATCCTATACCTTGGTACAAAACAGAGGACCTTTTGGTAAAATGAAATGTCAGTAAATTCAGGATACGCAACAGGAAAAGTTCCTTCATGTTACATGAAATTGCTGCCACCCCAGGTCATCAAAGTGTAGCTGCTCTTCTGTTTGGTTTTTTTTTAAGGGATAGGTAATTTCCAGCCCACTCATATATAATTTCCAGTTCTCCAACCATCAGTCATCAGTCACATTTCGGGGCAACACCGATCACCAGCTGCCATAAAGAGGAACTGCCCCTGTAACATGTAATTCTGGTCCTGGTGACTGCAGGGGGGGTCCCTGGCAGAACTCACAGGCTCTTGATGAAGGGGGTATTGAAGAAAACAATAAGAAGCCAAAATCACAATGTTAAATCACTGGAAATTATCACGGTTACAAAGTAAATGTCAGGCTGTATTTGCTAGGAGCTTTGTTAATATAAATAAACCTTTCAAGGCAATGTGGGCCAATCAGATACTACTCTTAACAGGTGACTGCAGAGCAGCCTGAGTATGTGCAATCTAGAGTTTTGCATAAAAGACACAAGAAAAACCTGCTGCTTTACACCATGTCCGAATAAACAAAGGGAGCGCTCAGAAGATGAAGGTGGCTTTTGCTTTGCATTTTTTGATTCATTAAAAGGACCAGCTGCAAATCTTTGCCAGAATGAATCAGCCCCCATTCACACAGACCTGGTACTTGGACCAAAATAATACCATGGTTACATGACAAATCCAGCTCTGCTGTCCTACCTGTCCTACTTCATAAACTAGAAAGCCACGAACAACGAATGCACATTCTCTTGGGCACTCTTATCTGACCAGCCAGGCTGCAATTAGTGTCTTTCATGTCCTCCTCCCCTTCCTGGAAACACAGGGATACTGCCTGGGCCAAAATTCATTTGAAGACCAAGCTTAAATGTATTGCTGGCACTCAGTTCAACCCCGTGGGAAGAAATTCTGCAACACTGTCGTGTGCTACACACCTAGGTTATATCATTTCAGTTCAGAATCACCATGTTCTCCACTGAAATCCCTGTGAAAAGAAGGTCACCAAAAGTAGCCCTTCTCTCTGGAAAATCAGACTGACAGCAGGAATATAACAACGAACCGCAGGACATTTTTCTCATCAGCGGTGACATGGACCAGAAGAAAATCTTATATAGAATATTAGAAACTTATTAAACACGTTAACATCACTGCCCAGTTTTGGGGTGATTTCTTTAATGGCTCATACTGTCAATTGGTGAGAGAGATTTTCTTGCAGTGAACACGCTGGGCAGATGCACAGTGCTGCCAACTGCTGCTTTTACATTTGAAATACGATGTACTCTAACACATTTGCAAACCTGACTATTATAGTCCCTGTAGGTATTGCCTACGTGGGAAAAATTGACCACCACCAAAACACATGTGCAAGAACTGGTCCATGTGCACCTGGGTTGGCACCCGTGTTGCCTCCAGACAACTCATGGACAACTTGGGGGGGGCAGACGTTGGGTGAAGACCCCAGCCCGTGCCAAGGTGATGGGCCAGCAGAGAGGGGTTACCAGCACTTCCCAGTGAAGCGACGAGGCGAACTTCAGCAGCTGAAGACGGTAACCTCGAGGACTGCCAGGTCAGCGTAACTGCAATTTCTTTACAAGCACAAACAAGCTCTTTGTGAACAAATCAGATAAGGCACATCCTGAGCTTCTTACTCTGAACCTGCTGGTTTAGCACTGGACCACGTGAGCTGACTACTTTCACCTAAACATATTAGAAACCAAAGCCAAACATCATTGACGTTCCCAAAGCCTTTTTAGGAGCTCACCTTTCCAATGACTTCACGTGCAACTGAGCTGCTTTTTTTTTTTTTTTTTCCCGACCTATGTATTAGGGTCAGACTTAGAAATGGAGTATGCTTATTTTGGAGTCTCTGCATCATTACTCCAGTGAGAGATTTTGTGTCTTTTTGCCACACCTCCTATAAAGCATGGAGAATCAGCAAACCTTTTTTAGCCATTTCAATGAAATTACTACATGGAGATACTAGCGGAGCAGTTTCCTGCATTTCTGCTGCAAAACCAGGACCTATTTGAAGCTGTTGGTCTGTGTTTCAAATATTCATAGTTAAATATGGACTCAAAAGGTAAATGCTCATCCTATGAGCCTAATGATTCTCCTGCAGAGGTGAAGACTTCCTTAAAGAGCTTCTGCATAGACCTGTCGACACAGGATAACTGCATTTCACAGACTACAATTAGGATGCGAAGTGGAAAAAGGTGTCAAGAAAAGTAATGAATAGGGCAATTTATTTCTCCTTTTTCTATCCCCACCTCCCATGCTCCTCTTTAGGCTCGCATTTCTTCACAAGAAATTCATTCTTGTGATATGTCATTTTAACAACTGCTCACACTCTCAAATAACATTTTCAGTGAAAAGAAACCCATGAAGAAATGCTGCTTCTTTTAAAAAGTTGCAGTGGAAAATGGAAAATGTTTTACTTTTCTCATTAACTTTTAACTGATTTTTTTTTTTCCGTTTCATGGGCTGTAAGAGTTGTTTTCCCTTTATCAGCGATAGAAACATCCCCTGCCAACCAAATTATCTCTTTGTTATTTAATAACTCATTAAGGATTCAGACAATTCATGACTTGCAGGGTTTCTTCGTAGGGAGCTGAATTTGGTCCCCCATCCATTCATGTCACTGGGATGCAGAATTTAACAGGCACAAATGAGTCTTTGAGGCTGAAGGAGGAGAAAATTCTGTTGTCTGTCATAAACTATGCATTAAAGTTTAAGCAACCACCATCAGATTGCTGTATTTGTTGGGGAAACACGTTACATATATTTCAGACTTTGCAGCTGAGTAACACAAGGGCACTTGTCCCATAGCACACTACGGGAGACTGAAGAAACGTACGCTCCATACGTGGAGATGAGAGCTTTTAGATATTGAAGTTTTCCATCAACTTAATAACTCAACAGGCTTCGTCAAGTATTCAGTTGAAAATCACATATTGGGAAAAAGGAACATTACCATACCACACTGAAGTATGCAATACCACACCACCAGCTTGAAACATTACTGATTACTTAATTTTTTGCTCAGTAAAACTACAAAAAGCTGCACAACAGTAGGTCAGATGATTCAAATTAGATGTTAAAAAATGCTGTTCTCTTAGGCAATTGAAGGCACTGGAGTGTAAAACAAGATTGTATTTGTTTGAACCGGCTAAGAGGGAATTCTGTGATTTTCCGTTATGGTGCATCTCTTCAGACAGAGCTGCTGTCTGCCCCAGCCCACTCACATGCTTTGTCTTCCACGTGTTCCGGCTCCTGACAACTCACAATAACTCACAGATCAGTTTTAAATTTTCATGCATGAAATAACATAGCTCTAAAGCATTTATTTCTCACCTGCCAGTTAGGCTACATTACATACAACTACAATTATAATTTGGAATTGAGATACCGACACATTAACATTTGTTCTTTTCCATTACAGGGGTGAGCACTTGGACCCTGCTATGCCAGCGCCCATGCCGTGACTTTGCTGATATTCTTTAGTGCTCTGACAAATTAAATGACCTTGAAGTTTCCTCCTATTGACCACAAATGCCATAAATCTTTTATTATACTCTTAAAAATAAAAGACAAATACTGTGATGCCTTGTTTCTTTCATATTCCATATATCACCTATGATAAGGGGATTGAAAATTGACTAATGGATCCTAGTTATTTGGAGTAAACTCCTTTGAGGCTATTTTCTGAACACAGAGGCAGTTTCTTATATGTGAACTTTTCCTTACACATGCAGATCAAGTGAAGCAAGGTCTCCTACTAAACACCGTAATTTCCCATTTGGCTGTTTGGCTGTCACTCATTCAAAAACTTCAGGTAATCTTCCAAGTCTTCAGGGGCCCAAGATTACAGAATTCAACGTAAAGAAAAATGGAAAAAGCTCAGTTCACTGGAAAATCGTGTACCCCGTGGTGCCAGGTGCTGCAAGCCAGTCACAGCTCCACCTTCCTCCTGCCTCCACAGATCCAAGGGCTGGAGGTTCAAGAGCCTAATGGAAAGAGGTTTGGAGGAAATGTATGTATGAAAGTGAAGGAATAAAGCATGGCAATAGAAATCAAAAGGAAAGCTGCAGAAGCTATCAGACTAAAGGTCACTGACAACAATGAAGAAAACCAGGGACTCCCAAAGAAGAGAGAAACTGAGGAACGATTCTACAAAGTGCATCAGAGACCTGGGAAGAAGAAACTGGGGTAAGTTCACGAGTCAGTAAAGAAGATTAAACAAGGAGCATGAGAGATGGTCCAAGAGTCAGTGAGCTGCCAGGGGCAAGTGAGAAGGGAAGTAAAGAGGCAAGCAGGGGAGGGACGGTAGACATGAGGTGCTCAGCAACCTTGGGGTTGCATGAAGGGAAGACGACAGTCTCCTGGAATTCCTGGAATTCCTGAAGTAGACAGAGATGGGAGGACAACTGATGGGGAACAAACCATGCCAGAATTTCCTTGGGAGTGTTATGTAGTTGTCCTAACAGAGCTAAGATGTGCTGTGCTCCTAAGATAAATGTCTCATTTTTGTCTTTACCCTGGAGATGCAGCTCTCAAACTGTCAGTGTTTTAGCTGCTTCTGTATTTGCATCCCAAATAACTGAGCTCAGAGCGGCTTGGGAATTCTGCAGTTTAGTTACCGGGGAAGTCATGGTAGCTGACCATAAAGCACTCTGGGAAGGAAAGACATGGAAATCAACTGTCTAAGTAAAAGTAGCCAGTGCCAATGTACGTACATCATCTGAATAGCTGGCTCACAGCATTATTCTGCTACAGCCTGCACCAAAAGCATGGTTCAGACCCAAGAGGGGACCACACTACACCTAGGAGATTTTCTACTGTGAGCCCTTGCAAGCCACCACTGTCTTCATATGATAGTCTGGACATAATTTTTTCAAACTCAGACCAAAGCCAATAATTAGCTTAGTGTGTAATTATTTCTTTCAGTAAGACTGCGGTTCATGTTCTTTGAGGAATTTATTTCCTGAAGGGCTTCTGAGGGTTTTGCAACTACAGAATGAAATTTGTTAACTGTTAATAACTACCAAATTAGCTAATTCATTAGGAGTTAAAAATAACTCATCCATGTCAAACTGTAATCTACAAGTTATCTGTAAATACAAAAGCAGCAAATTAAAAACAGAATACATACCTCTTTCTCTAGTCCAGGACAGTCAGCGGGGAGGACAATTGTTACTGGTGAGGACCAGAGATTTCAAAGGACATCACGGTCTCACTGCTCCACAACCTGTACGGACCCAGAATGGCTGTTGAGCCCTTTGGTTGCAAACACCCTGTACACTGCCTTTCCTGCCTGAGCTGGGCACCACCTTCGGCGAGCTGGAATATCCTCCTGTTTCTGAGATCTCAAACCCTTCCTCCTAATGCCTCTTTTATTCCAGCTGATACCTCTCAGCCCTGTTCCCTTAGAGAAGACAGACCACTCCATGCTTCACCATTTCCCGCCCACTGCACATGTCCACCTTAGAGCACGCACCACAACTTCTTGTGTTGTGACGCTCCGTACACCAGGATTACTCCTGTATGCTCAGAGCTTGCTCACCAGTTAGTTTTGCTTCGGGTTTTTCTTTTTTTGAGGATTATATGAGGAACTGTTTGAGAGTTCAGGTCTTTTCCTAACACAAAATCACGAGATTGACTGATACTTATAAACTCCCTGGTGAACAATGACACTAGATGATGCCAGAATCTAAGCGGAAATAAACGTACAACTACTGTGCAAATCGTTCCCATTTATGAGACCTCTGGATAGATTTGCAGGTCTTGTGGATGCTAGAAAGAAAATCTTCACTGTGCGTGGGCTTTCTTTCCCTCCAGAAATGTCATTTCTTTCTTCTGCTCTCCAATGACCACTGTGCCCTGCCTGTGCATAAATTTTTTATCTTGGAAGTCATTTTATTGTACCCTGTATCGCATGGTAAGGCACCTGAACAACAGACAGACCGCGGGAAGCATTTAACAGAGGGTAGCATCTCCCAGTGGATTTGAAAAGAAGATCACATTCACTTGGTGAAATGAGGAAAGCAAATTGACTGCAGGACTATGGGGGAAATCTCCGAGCGTTGGAAGTCTAATGGGTTTATCCCCAAGTACAACTAGAGCAGTTTCAAGGGGCTGCAGCAGCAGTGACTTCAGCGGCAGTGCTCACTAATTAACAGCACAGTCACCGCGTGACTCGCTGCTGAGCACAACCCCTCTGACCTCCACTCTATCTGTGACAAAGTCGTAAAAGCTCAGACTCTCAGAAAACTGCGGCTAATTTACAAATGCGTGAAGGAAAAGTATAAAAGAAAACACGAACCATAACCTATCGTGCAACGTGTTTCAGATGAATTTCCAGTCACTGCAGCCAACTGTAACTTCATCACGCAGCACGATCTCCCTTCAACACTGCTAGCAATGCACGTGCGCGCGCCATGATAAAATAATGGAGCTTTATCTCTAAATGCAGACAACACAAAGCACCCTGATAAGAGTAAAGAATTTGTTTACTTCTAACGCATTTCTGCCACTGGAAAGAGAAATAAATGTCCTGTCAATTTTAAATATATATACCTACGTTATCTATGGTATTAATCTGAGGAAGCAAAAGCTGTCTAATAAGAAGCTATAACATTTGTTTAAACTTCACAACATACTCAATGACAAAGAGGTACATGCATATTCACAGACCATACACCAACTTCAACGTTTTTGTAATCAAGTCTATTACTTTGAAATACTATTTGAGGACATTTGTTATCTCTCTGGATCAAAACAGAGTCTTGCAACACTGTTACATACTGTAAATACCGTAACTGGGTCAAAACCAAAAGGTTACAGACTTTATGAAGCTTTAACCTTGGTAAAGCAGATACTGGGACTCCTCCCTAGGCAGTATCCAGTAGGACGATCACTTCTTATCTGAGAACTCAATTGAAAAAGCATCCAAATCAGTAGCGAGACACCTTTGAAGATAAACCTTTGCCAATTATCTGAAATGAGAGTTACCAGCAGAGAAACTTGACAGGTGCTAATCTGCTACGTGGAGACCTGTAAGAACATGTAACACGAAAATCTATCATCTCCAAGATTACTTTGTTAAACTCAGGAAAGAAATGGCTGCATTGATACAGGAGAAGGAACTGCAACTAAAAGCTGGGAAAGAAAGGTTCGGAGAAGCGGGAGGGGAGAGGAATTGGCTGCTGATGGTGGGAAATCCACAGAGGGGAGTGAAATGTGCTTTCTGCGAGGCAAAGCTAAGGGTCCTTCCTACAGCTCAGCGAGACTGTATGTCAAGGAAGGTATGGGACTCAAATCCCTGCTTTCACAGGTATATTTAATCAGCCGATGCTTGCAGCCTGAATAAAGTTTATAGCTTCAAATTAGACTGTCCCCCCTGCCTTAGATACAACGCACAAAACAGTAAGTATATGTGATGCAGTGGTTATGGTGGCCACTGAGCCCTCAAAACGATTTCTGTGGGAGTCAATAAAATGAAACAGCCCGCAGTAGGAGAGAACAGAAACCTTAATCAGAGGGGAAAACTTTCATAGCAAGCTGCATGGGAAAACACATTTAGAGGCCAAAAGGGTCAGTAAGGAAATGGGTATGGAGGTGAAGAAAGGATTGAGTGCTCAGCCAAGAATGCCTGCAACATGATGGATTTAACCAAAACACATCTGGATCTCAAAAATAAGTAGGGCTGAACTACTGGTTATAAAGACTGGTTAAAACGCACCACTCTAAGCTCAGAGGGAGCAGGCTTATATGTTACAGCCAGAGATAACAGAGACGAACTATGTATTAGGGCAGTGCAGGACAGAGTCTTACGGGTTGAAAGTTGCAAACAGTCGCTGTAACAACCTCCATCACAGAGGAGGATGACAGACCATCAGCAAGGCTGGGGAGAGAGAGGAGAGAAACCAGGTGAAAAAGGCGTCTGCGGGAGAAGACTATTATTATTAACCGGGAAGCGTAACTGTTCAGCTGTAAACTGTTAACTCCGGGTGCACCGAGAGGAAGGAGCAGTCAGACGTGGCCATGTTGTCACTGGTGGAGCTCCTCCTGGAGCTGCAACACTTGCAGGGTCACCTCCTGCAAAGCATCGGTGGAGACAGCCAGGAGCTCACAAACCCATCTGCTGGTCTGTCCCATGGCTCTCATGGACACGCTAGGACACTGTGGCCCTGCTCAGCCAGTGGGCCTCATGCTCATGAAAGCAGACGGCATAGTCGTAGGCTTGTAACCCTGGACATGGTACCCCAGGGCCCAGAGGTGACCTCCACTGACAGCAGTGCTCCAGCGCAAGCGTTTTGCCCAGCCGATGGGAATGTTCCCCCGGTCCCTGTGCACGGCACGGTGTGGGAGCCGGCGGGGAGTGACGGGCAGATGGGTCATTTGGTGAAAATATGAGACAGGTGTAGATGGAGGTGAGTGAGAGAGGCAGAAAGTGAAGGGGATGCTAAGAAGAAAGAAAAATATGAAGACTGTTGTTGAGGGATGTCAGCTAGCAGATCTGATCACATTTTCTGGTTTCTCATTTTTTCAGTAAAAGTTGTTCATACCAAAAAAATGAGATTTCGGGACAGAAAATTATTAACATTTGGTCATTTATTGAATTAGCAAAGTCTGGAAAAGTTTGGGTGAGGATGTTAACCCATTTTTTTCGTGCTGTGCTTTACTCCCTTTGGCTCACTGGACAAGTGAAAAATGAAAGAGAAAATCCGAGCAAAGTGAGAAGAAAAAAGACGCCCCAGGCGCTGGGCCTGTTCAGGGCCCCTGGCAGGCGTGGGGCTGCACGGCACAGCCGCACACCACATCTGGCAGGGCAGCGCACAGCTGGGGGAGGCTGGGCTGAGGCTGGGGGAGAATGGAGCACACACAGCAACCCCTGGGTGCTTCCCCGCTGCAGGGATGTGCCTGCACGGGGCAGCTGCACCCAAACAGGCTCAGGAGGTGCTTTTCTGGTCCCCTGCTTTGAGCGGTCCCTCCGCCCCACATGGGACAGTCCCAGCACCACCTGAGCAGGTTTCATCTCCTGCTGTGTATGTTCTGCTCCTGTTTATAGACTTTTTGCGGGGATGAGGCTGATGCGCTCGCGTAGCCTGCCCCGCTGCCGTCTGTCAGCCCCCTGCTTTTGACTCGTTCGTACAAAACGCAAAGGGGCAATAGGAGGATCAAAGGTACAAAGCCCATGCAGTTTTGGTGAAAATCAGTGGCTGAGGAAGAAAGAGCTCAACAGTGGTGCCCAGATGGAGGCAAACGCAGGAAAAACTCACTCATTGTATTGGCAGCTGCCAAAAGGCCAATTAGCCTGACACAGGACAGCTAATCAGTACCTGGGGCTCTGTGAACCAGCTGGGGCTTGTGCTCTCTCTTGCCCAGAGCCTGCTATGGGACGTGGATGAGGGCCTGGGCTCCCGGCAGCAAGGGGACGTTGCGGGGCAAAGTGTCAGTACGTGGCCAGGCGCCACGTTCTGCAGAACTTGTTGCCATCATTTCCTCTACACATCTGTCAGTCCCTAGCCAGGTGTCTGCAGGATGCACAACACCGTCGCATCTGGATTGTTCTCCTTCTTAAAATACTATCGCCATATCGATTCAATCGCATCCCTTTGAGTCGGGGCTTAGTCGGACTTTGCCAAAAGAATAATTTATGTGAACTTTAAACATTTTGCAGAAGAGCAAATCTGGAGAGGAGGAATAGACAAGCCTGCGCAGTGGACACCTGCCGCTGCGGGCAGCTCCTGGCTGCGGCGGGTCTCTGGTGGGTGCCACCTCGGGAAGCATCTGCAGTCCCGCTTTACTTGTGTTTCAGAGCCTTTCCTAGGGAGAACTTGACATTTCAGAGCTTCCGCCCCTCCCCAGGACACCGTTCAATGGCAACTGTCACATAAAGGGATTCTACTTAAAATTCAGGTTTAGGAATTGAGTCATGTTGAGAAAACCTCAGGGTGCCTATAAGATTTAAATTCGGGAAAACCGTCAATGTCAGCCCATCAAACTGTTTACAACAAAAACAGTCTACCTCAAATGGCAAATGAATTGTTTTATCTCCTTTGTCAGGGGCTTGCTGCATATAATTTAACACGATGAAGCACAGCACTGGACTTGGAGAATAATAAAAACAGATGGAGCACTTTCTCATTTATGTGACCTTTTTGTTCCATGACTTGAATCAGGCGGTAAATTAGCTGCACTAAGTAACTAGTGCTCCCTATACACACCTGCTCGCTTTCCTAAACACATGCAACCTTTCGTGCTAGGCTGTTTAGTTTAATGGTATCTCTCTGACATCAGACAGATGTGACTTGATGCTGACGGTGCTACGTAAACTGTGCTAATGGAACCTCAAGGCAACCTTGAACAACAAAAAGCAACCTTGAACATCAAGCTGACAAATAAAAACTCAGCTCTAGCTGTTACGACTGCAAAGGAAGCCTTGAAAATGCAAGCAGAGTGATCCCGGGCAAGTCCCTTGCTCTCTTTGTCTAAACTCCCTGTTGACAAAACAGTTGATGTGGGAAAGAGCTGGTGGCATGGACGTGAACATGATAATCAGCATTACAGAGGATGAAAATTCTGCTTCTTGGGGGAGATGCGCCATTTGTTACAACCTGCCAGAAACCTAGACCTTCCCACTGTTTTCAGGACCCAATGAATTAACACATGTTTGGGATCGAGGAAAACATTTCATTTTGACAATACTGAAACAGTGGTACCATTCTTACTGTGTCACTCCAAATGAAGTCATTTCTAAACTCAAATCATTTTGGCATTTCTGGAGTGAAGAGTGATCCTTTGACAGTCTTAGAGAATTCTCAAAAACTGTTCCCATTTACAGGTAATGCACTTCCTGATAGAACACTCTTTCAAACTTTTTTGCAAAGAGATGTAGCTCTTGGTGCTATCCATCTGCATAGTCTACACAAAAGCTCTACAAAACTTTTACACTTCCATCCAACTGCGCAGCTCTCATTTGAACTTTTTAAAGGGATGCACTTAGGAAAATAAACTTTTTATATCTCCTTACTCATTATAACTGTGGAAGACTGATCTTTTGTCTTGGCTCAGTTTGGCTCCTCTGTGTGTGATCTGTGTGAGCTGGAGTCCGGCTGGCCATGGCACCAGTTACCTAATCCAGTTACTGCAGTCCAATTACCACAGTGTGTTCTTCTTCTCCTTGTCATGGAGCTCACGTCTTCATACAAGATGAAAGACACCGTTCAAACCTTAGCACAAATTAGGTCACATACATTGCCTAGATCCCTCTGCCTGAGTATTGCCCCTGTACCTTTACACTAAAGTTTCTGGTAAGGGTGAAGGTAAAGCACAATTACAGCAAGTGTGTGAATGAAAACTGAGCGATACTGCCACGCTTCAGTTTTTGTACAGGACGCAGCCTGGGATGCTGTGAATAAAAGACATACAGCATTAGAAGAAAAAAAACCTGTTTTGTTTTGGACTGAAAGGAACAGTATTTAGGCCATCAGCTTATAGCAGCAAAATGCCCAGGACAAATTGCTATTACCAAATTCCATACAGCAAACACAGCCTGCTTAAACGTCAGGGACCAAATCAACACAACAATCACAACAGGAGGAGCCCTATACCAGCAAAGCAGCACGATGAAGAACTATCACCTACAGGAATAACACTGGGAGATGAGAATCCTCACCTCGGGTCCTTGCAGGAGAAAAGTCATTCTTTGACAGACCACTGAGAGTATTTTCTTGGGTGTACCCACCTTACACAAAATACCACGAAGGGAACCATAAGATTCTCTAGAAACCATTGATGAAGGAAACCAATACCTGGTGTCCCCTTTATGCCATCCTGCTCTGCTCCAATGTCCCTTGCTCATGGCCAAAGCACTGAAGCTGCATGGCGCAGATGGAGTGCCCATGAGGTCTTCGCCGCGTGCTTCAGGCTGGTCTGCAGGTACAGTTCGGAATGTGGCTGTCTCACAAGACTAGGGCAGTCAGACTCCTGTGAGATGACTTACCGTGCAACGGTATCATCACATGAGGAGAGGGATGGGAGCTGTGTTGTATTCTGAATATTTTAGTTGATGGGTCAGCCACTGGAGAAAAGCTTTAAATGCCACAGACCTTCTTTGGGTTGCTGGTAAAGATTTAAAGGTTATTGCAACAATTTTTGTAAAGATGCTATGAGACATAGAATTCATTTTGGACCTGTAAAACTAAGAATTGCCTGATTAACATTTGTTGATTACAATATAACACGATTACAGCTTCTATACAACACTGCAATATATTCCACGAAACAGCAGGAGCCCATAAATGAACACCTGTTAATCAGGAATGAAATTCCACAACAATAAAACCTATGCAACTGGGTCCTCATCCAAAGCTTACAGGAACCAAGGGAGACAATGCTTTTGTTTTCTATGAGCTTGGGACAAGGTTTCCATTACCTCATAACATCAGTGTTTAAACCATGTGCATTTCATGCTGTTCTTTGTAAGTGGGTTTGTTCATTTGGAGCTCTGATACTGACAGCGTAAACAATATTCGTTAATAAGAAAACAAATGATTTGCCAGTACTGTAGGGATTTCAATGAATTTTAAATTTTCAAAACACTATCTCTTGGTCCATAAGAATTACAGTAGCAAATTGATTTGCCTTGATTCTGAGTATCCATTTATCTGGTTTCTTCTAATAAAATGAACACCAATTATTTATTAGCCTAACAGTTTATTTACACCACTTTTCACAGAGGTATAAACAGAGACTGAAAGCAAACTCTGTACGTGGGAAAGCTGTTACGTGTCTGAACAGGCACTCAGTGAGGTTGGGGCTGCTTGAGGAGGCCAGGGAACTAGCACCTGCTTCTGTATAATGTCAGGAGGACTTGGGCACATTAATTTTTAGGTTCCTTTGAAACACCATCCTGCATTGATTGAGGAGATGCTGCTGGTAATGTTAATGACTCGCTAACAGCAATACATTAGGAAACCTTTCTGACTGTACACCCACTGTCTATGCCCTAAATAAGCTGCACTGTGACAAGAAGAAAATGCTTCTCACTCAAGCAAAGATAATATGTGGACAGCCAAGAAGAAATGGGATGACTGCCTGCTGCTTGTATTTGCATCCAATCTGCGCACGGCGGGGGAGCACTGGCCAGCAGCGAACGCTCAGTTTGCACCACTTCACAACTTTGCTCTAGACAACAAGTGTCTATGTAAGCTAACGAGGTCAAATTCATCCCTGATATAACTTTGCTCACTGCAGGAGGATCTCACTGAGACTGGTTTTGGCCCATTACTGCCTTTAATATTTCTCAGTCCCCTACTTCTTCTTTTACTGAGCTCTGCTTTAAGTGGAAGCCAAAACCTGCAGCTGTGTTTTGTTCTGGACTTATGTTGGCCACGATACAGACTTATCTGGGCTTTGCTGAAATTGTGAACACAAGCGACTGAGTAAAATCTGTTCCCTTCTGGATCCACTGTTGCAGTTTTTCTCACACTGGGCTTATTCCCCATCCCTGCAAACATTCAAGGTCAGGTTGGATGGGGCTCTGAGCAACGTGATCAAGTCGAAGGTGTCCCTGCTTATTGCAGGGGGGTTGGATTAGATGGCCTTGAAAGGTCCCTTCCAACCCAAACAGTTCTGTGATTCTATCATTCTATTATATTTTATTCTCAGGGGTTTAATCTGGAGCTGAAACCCATTCTGGAAAAAAGAAGGACAATAAACAAATCTGAATGTATTACAAATCACTGCACTGTTCTAGGGAGAAAGAGATGAAAAAATACTGTTTTACATAAAACAGCTAGAAGACATTATATTACATCCCATCAAGCATCTACTTTCAGTATTTTCTTATTCACAATGCTATCAGGTTGTTAAAAAGGGAGTAAGTTTCCAAACACTTCCAAGTAACAGTTGGCTACTGAAAAATATTTTTTGGAAAATCCACAAACATGCAGGTAGGTCTGCTGCTGGGAAAGGGCACAACTGAGGGCATTAAATTGAGCCTTATAAAGGCTGGCACTGAATTTTGGTTTTTTATTAAGTGAAGGCTAGTTTTTGCCTTCAGCACTAAAGTATAAAAGGGTATTTTGGCAGTGGGTTGTGCAGTACAGGATCGCAGAAAGGAAAAAGAAAAGAAGATCAAGTCATGCTGTGAGCAGAGGAACGCTAACATCTAATGGTAAGTTTCCAACACACACTTTCCCATAAGTCAACATTTGGTCCTTCTTCTCAACTTTGGCTGAAATATCCAGAAGATTCAACATTTATTAACTGGGGACAAACAGCATTTTCACAGACATCCCATTTCCTTAGAGATCCAGGCTGAAAACAATTGAAAATGAAGCAGAGAGCCTCAGCTACTCTTGCACTAGACTTCCTGTGACGGGCTGTTGGAAATGCTTTGTACTTGTAATATAATATTAAAACCAGTTTTAAAACTCCTCTTTCCTTAATTAAGGCCAAACGTATGTGTGAAACTATTTGACAGATTTTTCAATAATTCAGCTAGAGTGGAAAGATGGAAAGAGAAAATAGCATTTGAAGGTATTTAAAGCACAGCATGATAAGCAGCTAATCTGAATAGAAATGGCAGATGTTTTTCCTCTGTGTCCAACAAGCGTAATCGCCTAAAGATTAGGGAACAAACATTGCGGTACAGCTGACGGGAACGTGGGAACAAGGATGGGCGGATGGCACACTCCACCTGACCGTACACTGGAGCGGCCTCCAAGCGGGTTCCTGGGCGCTGCTCTCCATCACCTCCTCGCCTGCTCCTCCGCACTGAATGTTGGCCCTCACGGGTTAGTACCAGCTGAGTGAACCTAAACACAGGCTCTTGCAAAGATTCATTACACCACCCCTCTACAGAGCACGGGAACAAACTCCATGGGTTTCCATGGAGGTAAGGACGGTCCTTTGGCTTCTGCAATTTAAATTTTCCAACTGATCAGCCAGAAGGAGAAACCGGAGCAGTGCCTGTGCATTTTGCTTTGTTTTGACACTTCTAGGGATGTGCCAATAAAACTCATGGGAACTGAGGCAGTCATTTGTACCAGCTTCCTCCTTTAAGAGTCTATTTCAATTTCTGCTTCATGTTCTGTTTTCTACTAAGAATGATTATGTGGGAGAAAATCCCTAAATGTCACCTGTGTTTTTGCAAATGTGGTTGTACAATACAGTTTTGCAGCAACAACACGCAGCTTAGATTGTACTGCCAATATAAATCAATGATGTTAGTCCAATTTAACTAGAAATGAGATAACCAAGAGAATTTCAAGCACGGTACTTCTCTTCCAGAGGCCACATTGCCAAATGGACATTTGCGTTCTCTTGGAGCCCCCCCGCTGATGTCACTGGGCCCACAGCACCCACTCGGCGCCTGGACAAAGCCCACCTCGGCTCCACCAGTGGATCTGCAACCCACCCCAGCTCCTGCCCGCCCTGGTTCAGTGGGCACTGTCAGCCAGCCCACTCTGCTTCCCAAGATCGAATTTCTGTTGCAGCACCGAGGAGAAGGATGCCCGATGACGGAAGGCAGGGGAGGGCTGGGATACAGCTGAACGGTGCCCACTTCATACTGCCCACAGACCACAGCAGATAAGCCAGCATCAGCAAATGTCAGTATCTCTTGTAAAATGTGTCCTGGTTTCGGCTGGGATAGAGTTAATTGTCTTCCTAGTAGCTGGTACAGCGCTGTGTTTTCAGTTCAGT
>JAVKLA010000040.1:21160412-21172633 GCA_034782735.1 Sagittarius serpentarius
AGGGGCACAGGGAAGGTGGGAGGGGAGACAGCCGGGACAGCAGACCCAAACTGGCCAACGGGGTATTCCATACCATGCAGCGTCATGTCCAGGGAGGTGCTTGGCTGGGGAGGTGCTGGGCTGGGGCGTCAGTCGGCAAGTGGTGAGCAATTGCACTGTGTATTCCACTTGTCTTGTGTATTCCAATCCTTTTATTATTATTGTCATTTTTTCTTGTTGTTATTAATGTCATTGTTAGTTTCTTCCTTTCTGTTCTATTAAACTGTTCTTATCTCAACCCATGAGCTTTATTTTTTCCGATTCTCTCCCCCATCCCACTCGGGGGGGGGGGGTGAGTGAGCGGCTGCGTGGTGCTGAGTTGCTGGCTGGGGTTAAACCACGACAAATGCTCCCAGAGGTGAAGTTAGGTTCAGCACTGTACGACAGATCCGTGATCAAACCAACACAGGAATCTTGGGATTGAGAGTCTAGGGCAGGCTGAAGTGCGAGGTGCCCCATACCCCGCAGCCTCCTGCCTGGAACAGACAGTTCATTAGAGCCAAGCCCTTTGCAAATCATCTTCCAAAAATTAAAATACCAGCCACTACCTGGGATCCTGCACAAGAAGCTGTAGTTCAAGAAATGCAGTGGGACCAACTGAATGGAAACCGGAATCCAGCTCCCAGAGAACAAGTGAGAGACTTTGCCTCTTCACCAGCTTTAAACTGCAAAGGAGTTGGTGGAGAGAGCATTTGGAGCCCATGACCATGAAGAGTCAGAGCTCCAAAGCCACACGCCTCCTGGAAGTATCTGCAGCCTTAACGTTGCCTGTCTTTTGCCAGGGAAATGATTAACAAGAACCCAAGGAGCAGCTCCCTTATCAACAAATATTCCTCAACAGAAGAGCAAGCAAACAGGTGACTAATGGAATGAATTTTGCCAGCCCAGGTGTACGTGTGTATGCGATGGAGAACTTGCCCTTAATGAAGATGCTGCCCTGCCCCGAGCAGGCTGATGACTGAATACTAAGGGCAATACGCAACAAACCTCCCCAGGAGCTGAGGAAGCAGTTCCAGAACACGGTGTAAAGCTTCCTAAGGAAGATTCATAGCCTTCAGCGCTTCTTTATCCAGTTCAAACAGGCCAGGCTGCCTCACAGACTTAGACCTTCTCAAATATTTTTAGAGAAGTTGTAAGATCCCAGAGATAAAGTTGACCCACCTGGACCACGGCGAAAGGTTGTTGCACAGCAAGGCAGCAGCTCCACACAGGAGGGCTCATCTCCCACTTGCAGCAGACTCCAAAACCCATTCTGCCCCACCACCTCCCTCTGTCACTCTGAGGGCTCCCAGAGGCAGCAGGAGATAGATACTTTGGGCTGGATCACTGCAGTTCTCGTAAACACACTCTGAACCCTCACTTTGCACATCCACTGTTTCAGAGAGGGGAGCAGGAGCACTTCGTTTGAGTTGTTTTGCTCCAGATGCAGAAGCCTTTGTAAACGCAACTGGAATCGAAGGGCAGCTAATGGGAAATGCATACCACCTCTGAAAACCAGGCACAGGTTGACTTAAATTGAGCCCCAGCAAAATCCAGGCTAGAGTTTATTTCTAGATTCTACCTGATCTGTTACTCTATAATTTGACTTTTAAAAGATTTGCATATATTTATTGTACACGTCATTAAAAATTCATACGTAAGACTTGTTTCAAAATTGCCATTTTGTCCCACATTCGCGCACAAGTACATTAAAGTATTGTGTCAATGAAATGAAAATTCAATGAGTTTCATTTCAAAAGCGGGAAGCATTTGAAAGCAATAGCCTAGATATTTCTTCAGAGCTCTTGACTTTTGAATCTAAGAACTGGTCTAAATCAATTCAGAGTCCTAAAAGGATCTTATGTTATAAATTATGAGCCCATATCCCACAGCCCTGACCCGTTCAGCATGGGTCATGCCCATTAATCAAAGACACTTAGTTTATTTGTTATCTCGGGTGGGTAAGATACTGTTGTTCCGGTGATTTGTGCACAAACTATACACGCTCCCAGGACCCCTCGCAAGGCTCCAGAATACCGTTTACTTAGGATACAGCAACGCATAACGTGAATCATCAGTCCTGTGCTTAAGCTCTTTATCTGCACTTTCCTTTGCCTGTAATGTATGCCATTGACAGCATCAGTTCTCCAGCTGATGTTAACCAGATTGAACACAAATCTGTTTAAGGAACCCATAACCCGCTTCTTTTGTGTAATGTAGTGGTTGGCAGCAGACACTGTTTTATACTCTGTCTGGGAGGACAACAGTGAAGACTCAAGACTCTCCTGACCCGAGAGAGGTGGCAAAGAAACCCAATGCTTCTTCAGTCACCGAAACACAGACCAAAGCACACAAACATTTTTTATTTCTGCGTTCTGTCTTGCAGAGATTTAATATTTCAGGCAATGTTGCCCTTAATTTATAATAAACGCAATTCTAGCTCAACGCATCTGTTTGCTCTTTGTGTAATGAAAAGTCAGGAAGAAACCTTAAACCATTTTTGAGATGATCCATTAAAAGCTGACTGCAAATCAAGGGCCTAAAACAATGAAGAATATGATAAGATGAATTGCAATAGCATTTCTGGGGTCATCTGTTTCAAAGTTCTATGAAGGGGGAAAAAACCCACTCCCACAAAAATAATACATTTTCTTCTGCGGCAAGCACTCCCAGGCACGCTGCCCTAGCCCTCACCTACTGCTCCTCTGCGTCCTGCGGCACTTAGGGCCTTCCAGCTGCACAATGGCCAAGATCGTGCTGGAAAGTTTCAACATGAAAAGGAAAAAGAGTATCTCTGAGACAGTTTCGATAGGACAAAATAACCATTCTAATGAACTGTTAATTACAGATGATTGATGCTTTGGTTGCCCTTTTGGATGATCTAGGCTTGTAGTAAGCTGCTGAAATCTGATGCTATTTTGCTCAGACAATCTCTCTGTGGTGATTTTCCAAAAAAATACTCCTCCACCTCTACTGTTGTTCTAACATTTGCCCCTTAAGTCCTGATCTTAAAAGTTACTATATAGTACATTATAAGACAGTTATTACTATCTAACAATCATAACACGTAGGGTTGAAAGGAACCTCCAGTGGCCAGCTAACTTCTCCGTGTATCCCAACGCAGGATCAAGTAGACTTAGGCTGTCCTTACTGGATGTTTGTCCAACCATTACTGTAAACCCTCTAATACTGATGATTTCCAGGCCTCTCAATACACAGTAGAAAACATTTTTTCCCCTATATCTAACTCAGCTTTTCTTTGTTGTAATTTTCACTCCTCACTCCTAGTCCTGTCTGCAAGACTCGCAGAAAGCTATTTGTTCCTTCCTTGCTGGAGCTGCTGTAGATGTAAAAAAGACTGCTGCCCTGTGTCCTGAAATCGCATTTCTCCAGACGAAACATTTCCAGTTCTTTTCATTTTTCCTCATACAACAGCTTGACTAGATCTGATTGTCTCTGCTGTTCCCCATTGGATCCTCCTCAGCTGGCCCACATCTCTCTTCACGTACAGTGTCCAAACTGGACAGACTCTCCGGTGTCCCTCAGAGCCGTCAGGCGATCATCTTCATAGGAACGCATGGGTTCATCATCATATTAAAACGAGGGACCTGGCCATTAAGTCATGGGTGAAAAATCACACTGCCCGGTCCCCATGGATGACAAAAGTGCAATGCAGCACGCCGATGCCAGGCTGTGTTGGAAGAGAGACACTTCTCCTTTCCCTCGAGTTGCTCCACTTTCCATAAACAAATACCATGAAGCAGAGCAAACACATGTGTTATTTCCGCTGGAGGGAGGAGGGACCCAAAGCTGGGAAGGCAAGGTATGCCGTTCAGGAGGTGACAGCTAGGGCAGGAACTGAGCCGAACCTCAGAGCTGTCACACTCCTCCCTCCTCTACACCAGCAGTTCCCAGCCATTTCTGGTTGCAAACCCCATTTCTGGCATTTGAGACTCTGACTGTTGGCACAAACAAGTGCATTTCTGCAGAGCTGTAATTCCTTTGTCACTGATTCAAGCTAATTTGTGACCACAATGTCTAACTGGAGATCTTCTGTGCTGAATCATCCTGCCCTGGAGAGGTTTAGCCACCGCCAGCCCCATTAATTTGGAGGACTGCAGGAAGGAGCGCTTGGAGGAGTGGGGCTGATGCTCCCATGGGGAGGGCAGCACCCACCCCGCTGCCTGCAATACCCGGGATTGAGGGCAGCACTGGGGCTAAACAGGGAAGGGAATGGGGAGAGGAGACTCTGCAGATCGTCCCCTCCGGAGGAGCCGGTGACAGCAGTGCTTGTTTTAATTCTAGCCCTGTGTGACTTAATCACTTTCAAGTGTTTGCTGCTGCCACATTAAAGGCTCTAGCTCTCCCTCAAAATTGCTCATGTTCAAGAGGAAAATAGTACAGATCATTACAGTACAGAATTGTTCCTGTGATCACACGTGTATCTGCTTCACAACCCTCCAGCTCACGTTGAAGCTAAAGGCACAGCAACTGCTGCATTTTACCCCCGAAACCCTTCCAGCATGCCGTGTAATGAATCTTTGCAAGAGCCTGTGTTTAGGTTCACTCCAGACTATTGAGAAGAGACCCAAGATGAAGCAGCTACAGTAAACAGAACAGCACAAATCACTGTTTCCAAAGAGGATTTCTTTCTGAAGTCAGACAGGCTCCTCACAGCACCACAGTAAGACTCGATCTAGCTATTTCAGTGGCACTAGCTATTTCAGTGCTTGGAGCTGGAGCAGGATCAGGTCCTTCTCCTTCCCTAACTAGTAACAGACTTACAGGGTCAAAAACTTAAAGCTCACCTGAAGTTATGGGACAAATTTCCTGCAGGAACACTTCCCACAAAACTCAGGTAGCTCTTTTGAGTTCTTAACCAGAAACTCATTAATTTATCAAATAGCATACTTACATTCCTGCAAACAAATCTAGCAGACATGGGTTCAATAAGCCCTAACTAAAGATAACCATAATATCCCTCCTGTACTTCACTTATTTGCTCCTCTCGTCAGCAAGGAGGCAAAAGTAGCATTTGCCATCTTCTGGAATTTTAAAACAAAAAACACCAGGCACCTTACACAATTTTGAATGGCATTAACACCTCAGTGTCACTGCTGACCAGCATTACTCACCCCTAGAGCTGTCTTACAGAGGATGGAAAAAGTCATCGCTCCTCCCCACCCAGGCAGGTACACCCAGCCACGGTCCCGCACAACACCAGCGGGCACACAGACATGAGGGGAATGGCCTGGGATGGCCCCGAGGCAGCAAGAATGAAAGCGAAGATGCTTGAGTCCCGGCGCAGTCTGAGCAGGAGCAATTGGTGGGGTCTGGGCACCTTGGGGTCAGGCCACAACCGAAGGGACAGATGTCATGATCAGTTTTGTATTGATGCATTTTCAGCCCCAGTTCTGCCCGAGATTAATCAGTTCTTTACTGTTCCTACTTTTCTTAGTAGTTTCTAGTAGTACGGGGGAATTATTATTTCTTCCCTTTCCCTGGGTGCTGTTTTCTCTTCTTCAGCTGAGTGGTTGAGAAGGCCAGCTCATTGCCCCCGAGCCCATCTGCTTTCAGACAAAATTAGCTTGCTAGCTTAAATCGTGGTCGAAAGCAACAGGAACGTACCTGGCTGAGTGGGCACTGAAGCGGATCAGGGAGCGCTCGCAGCCGCGGTGGTGATCTCCAGCTGCACCTGGACTGCTCCAGCCGCTCACAGAGCAGAGCCCAGCTCAGCCCATCATAAAACACTTAGTACTAAGTAATGTTGGCACAAATTGACCCTTAATAGCTTCTTATTTGCCAAGTTTATACAAATACAGCTCTTTAGCAGAATCTTTATTTAGTAACACTGAGTGCTTGCAGAGTATCTTGACATGTTCAGTGTTTTGCAGTCACTCTGGTCTTTTCAGGGAAGTACATCACCTTTTCACCTCCTTCTGTGCTCAGATGATGCAGATGTCCGTATTTCACTTCTTGAACTTTTCTAACAATCACAAAGTGGCACATCTGCGACAGAGCTTCAGAGAATTCGTGTTCTGTTCATTTTATCACCTGCAGGTAATCTGAAAAGACATTTCTTCCCCTGACACATATCAATAAATTAGTCCTTCCCACAAGGACAAAAGCAAAATTCCTATTTTTTCTGGGACCACCAGTCAAAGTTTTGCCCTCCCCAGTTATTCACCAGAAAATTGTTATTCTTGGAGCTTTTCTAGGATAACTAAAATTTTCCTTACTTGTGCTGGAGATTGCTCTAACCAACACAGATTAGCACAGCTTCAACATCCCTCTGGCCTTTCCCATCAGCAGAAAGATCAAACAGAGAATTGTACTCATGACCTTCAGCATATAGTACATGTGACCAGCAAAATTGCCCATAATGTGCCTGAAGCATGACACTACAGAATTTAAGTGCTCATCTTTCTTTTACTGTGTACAAGAAAAAGGACTTACCTTGACTTTGTCAATTAAGAAAGCTATTTCTCAGGATCATTCACAATTAGTCACTATTCATCTATTTCTCCCACAGAAGCACACAACCCCTTGCCCTCAGCAGGTGAACCTTACATGACTCCAGTCTCACCACCAAAGACATTTCTGGCAGAAAAAGAAAATCCCCGAAGAAACTTTGTATGCTGTAGGTTTTTGATCTAGAGGGACTGTTCTGCGTTACTGTGGCTCTGGAGTTCAGTACAGACTAGCCTGCCCCAGTGCCCTTGGAATTTGCAAGCCGTGCTTCTATGTTAATACAGGAGGATCTTATCCACGTGGATAAATACCTGATGGGAGGGAACGAAGATGACGGAGCCAGGCAGCTCTCAGCGGTGCCCACTGACAGGCCAAGAGGCATAAATTAAAAAATATGAAATTCTGCCTGAACACAAGAAAACACTTTTTTTTCCTGTGTAGGTGGTCAAACACTGGCACAGGTTGCCCAGAGAAGTTGTGGAGTCTCCATCCCTGGAGATACTCAAAACCCAACCAGACACGGGCCCGAGCAACTGGCTCTCGGTTGGCCCTGCTGGAGCTGGGGGTTGGACCCGATGACCTCCAGAGGTCCCTGACAACCTCAACCAGTCTGTGACTCTTGCCCCACACCCAATCTACTAAAAAATAAACAAAAGCACAAAATCACATTTCAAGCAAGGAAAATATGAGGCATTTCAAACGTTTCACTAGACGGCTAGAGAAGATGGCCAGCTCCCCCAGCGGTGGCTTGCGCGCTGCGGGCAGATGCTGCCAGGCAGGACTGCCGGGCTGCTGTGCACCGCCGCAGCCCAGCGGTGCTGGGTGAACCGGCCTGGCAGGCTGTACATAGACCACGGGCTTTACTGGGGGCCTCTTGTGCAGGACAGCATGCACCCAAAGCTTTGCTTAGCGTGGGTAGATCCCAGCACTGTTTTTTCTCTTGCTGTTTGGCACCTTGCACACCACACATTTCAGTGGGAGCTGGAGAGCCCCATACTGCAGTAGTTAGTCCAAGGTAAAAATGAGAGGAGGTGTCAATGATCTGAGCTTCCAAAACAATGAAGGAACATCCCTTCCCTTCCACAAAGAAAATCCCTTCCATGGTTTTCCATGTCCACTTTCCCCACTCAAGCCCTACCATGCCCAACGTGATACATAGAAAGATCCGCCTCCTGGCCCGGTTGCAATTTCTGTGCCTTTCTAGCGAAAGCTAAAGGGAATCCTAAGGCATTATGCTAATTGACTTGGAAATATTAAGCTGACCCCCACTGTGCACACACATCTTTGTCTCATTTCTGCTGAGCACAAGCAGCTTCCAGCTGGCATGGCTCACATCTGGGAGAAACGCAAAGATGAGGCAGGCATCCCCTCGGTCCTTGGACCACCGAGACCTCTCACTGAACAGGGCTAACTGAGAAGAGGATGACGGTTTCGTGCAATGCAAAACCGAAGCATCAGCGCCACAGGGAAAGCCCACGATGGAGGAGCGCAGTGACGGGCTGGGGGCGGGAGGCAGCACAGGAAACACTGCTCACGTCTGCATTTCGCACCAGCCAAACAGCTCCATAGCAGCCAGCTCCTTAGGCTGTGCCGGGGAAGCTGCCTTCTAGCATTTCTCCATTCCTAGATATAGGCAACGTCATCTACTTACATGCCTCATCAGTGGGTAACTGTGTCAGATCCGGTGCAAAGGGGGGGCGGGGGGAAGTCTGGAGAGAGGAACAGGCCCAAAAGCAGAGCTGAGAGCTTGGTTTAGTCATCTAAGAATGAACGTCTAGCAGAGGAGCAGACTAAACCAGTATATGGAGACTACATCTCTCCATATGCCACAGGCCATCTTCACTTCCCAAAAATGTCTTACTCTGAAACAGCAAAGGCCATAACAACACACCACAGGGAGCATGGCTCTCCCTGCTGCCCTCAGGTCCTCCAGGCAGGTGGGGACCAAATACCCTTCCTAACTCCATGGGGGCTTTAGACTGGGCATTTTAAATCTATGCCTATTATATCTTAATGCTCATTAATATAATATAACCAAACCTTAGATTTTTCATGTATTTGATCTACTGCTGGAGTCTAAAATTTGGTTTGTGTGCATTCCAGACACAGGACCTGCTCCAGCTAGCGTAAAATTTACAAAGATAAGATAGAGCAAGACTGGAGGAAGAGATACAAGAACCTCATGAAATGGTCATGTTGAAATATGCATATACTCTCCAGGCAGTGTCTGGTAGGACTGGGTGCTTTTTTCTTTTAACATTAAACAAACAAATTCCTTTCCCTCTGCCCTTCAGGTCACAGACTCAATTTAGTATTCTTATCCTTCTGCATCCACAGAGGAGAATAATTGACTCACAGAGTGAGTGAATGGACTGCATAAGCATACAATTTTGTTAATTTTTAGGTCATTATCTGCTAGTGAATATGCGAGGTAGCTAGAGCTTGAGGTTGATAAAAAATTCTGAAGGCAAACGCTTTTTAAAGTAAGCTTTTAAATGATTAACTTATAAACACAAGTTTAAGCCACTAATTACAATAATGCAAAACTTTTGACTATTGCTACTGTGCCCAGAGTCCAGAGGCGGCAGCAGAAGCACAGGCAGCAGGTCCCGGGAAGGGATCTGCTCCGTTCGGCACCCGCGAGATGGCATCTAGGGACCACTGGCACTCCAGGGAGGTGCTGGCACGGTGGAGAAAGCCCAGGAGAAGGACACTGGGATGGTCATAAGCAGAGATTAGGGGAACTGAGGCTTGTTCACCCTTGAGAAAAAAATGCTACAGAGGGTTCCTGTTACTGTTTTCTCTGATGAAACAGAGAAAACTTCTGTGACTGTTCTCAGAAAGACCATGTAAAGACTTTGCTACTTGTTCTCCTGCCACATCTGGGACTTGGAGTAAATCCCCATAAACATCCACAAAGCCACGCGCTACTTCTTTCATCCCTCCTTACTACTCCGCTTTGCCATGCTGCCCATAACTGGGCTGCCGGTGCCTCAGCCACTGCTCACCGTGCTGAGCTGTGCGTCTCCTTGCCTTCTGCCCCTCCCTACCTGCAGCTGTCAACTGCGCCTTGTCTTCCAGAGGCACCTTTCCATCCTGCGCTTGTATAAGGCCTGGGATTGCCAGGGGTGGTCCGTGAACGTGACTCTGGTCACGGCAGCAATAGAAGTAAGTCGGGTGAGCTCACGGATATTTGTGTATTGTCCTGTGCAACTGCGCTTGACTAAGGCTGTGCGTACAGATATGCATAAAGGTAGGAAAAAAAAGAGTAGAGAAATACGGACTATATGTCACCAGGACCCTTTTGCAACACCTGCAGGAACGCCTTCTTAAAATTTAAGAGACGTTTTGACATAACAGCGGCTTCCAATCCTGTCCTGAGTCATCAGCACAGTTCCCTTCACACCTTGGATGGAGCAGAATATCAGCCCACCCAGCAGAGACTGACTGCTTCAGTGACGCTAGTCAGGTCTCTGCTCTGCTTCATCCCTTCACTGTGGCTTTTCACTTGCTTTCTGCCTGACAGAGAGGAGAAAGGGCTACAGACACCTTGCCACAATTTCATTGCTAAGGGATCTCCAAAATGAAGGGTGCCCCATTAAGAAATATGGACTAGGGGTATAAAAGACAATCAACTGGCTGACTTCTCCCTGGCTCTGATGGGTTTTGTACCGCTCCTGGAACACATGACGTAAAAACACGCAACATTTCAAAGTAATCGGATCATCAACTTTTGTACACGTTACAGCAAGCTTAATTAAGCATTCTTAAATAGGAAAAGTTCTTAAATACCTCAGTGGAGGAGCTTGGTGAAAATGTTAAGATCCTGTTGATTCACACTTGGATAGCAGTGCCAGTGGGATTTAGGATACTGGGACAGTGAGATCCCAGCTCACAGCAAGTGTGACAACCCGCCTTCTGAAAGGCAGGCTGCTAATTCGGGCCACGTCGCAGACCACAGCAATTTGCACTGTGGCAAACTTTGATCTCAAGTCCCCAAACATGGAGTGCCAGATCGTGAGAGACCCGTCTCAGGGGTGCTGCGCTGCCGTCCGGGCAGCACGGATCCAGCTTTCCAAGCGCTCCGCACCTTCCCGTGTACTTCCCGTGTACTTCAAGGCAGTCTGAGGACAGCGATGTGCTGGTGAAGCTGAGAGCAGCGGCTTTCCTGGTTTGCGTTTACCATGGCATTTCGCCAGATGTCTGCACAGATGATTTCCCACCTCAGCCCTAGAAAGTCTGTCCAGTTTCAGGAAAGTCACTGGCCTCCCAGCAAGTCCCCCTGCCTGCCTCTACCTCCCTGGCAGGCCAGAAGTAAAAGAGCTTCAATGGGAGCTACTGGATGGGAAGGTGGCAGAGATGGACCAGTGCCCAGAGGAAGGAAACTCTAGGAGGTTTGACCAGATTGCTGGTTGACATCCTGCACTGCAGGGGAAGGGAGAGGCAGCAGCAGACGCTGGGAGGAGGAAATGTTCTGGCGGAGAGCGAAGGAGATGTCCCTGCCCAACGTGGCCTTTCAAAGTCTTCCAAGCAGACCTGAAACCCCACGTCCCTTCCTGGTCCCTCACTCCCCCGAGCCACTGCTGCTGTACTGCCCACAGCAAGCTGGAGCAGCCCTGCAAGGTGCTGCTGCGTCACCGCTGCGTTGCTGCATCTGAAACACTGGTACATGGTGCAGGGTTTTATAGCCAGACTGCAAATTGCAAACCGTATTATTTTTGGATCAGTAAAACAATTATTAATACTTGAAAACAAGCTGTAATCTATTCACATATAATTTCTAGTTTCGCTGTCAATGAGCTAATTTAAATTTTTAAAAAGTTTGCAACTCCCTAATTAAATTTGCTAAAAGCATTTCTCTTATCAGAAACATAACGACTAGCATAATTCAGTTTTGGCAGTTGCCTAAGTATAACTACCTCCTTTATGTTAAACCCAGGAGTCACTACTCTGCAGCAGCAGCAATCAGTGCGTATCTCAGCACTTAGCTTAAACCACGGCTGACCCAAACATGTTCTTCCGCCCACTTCCTATTTACAAGAGTTTGCATATCATTTTTGCAAAAATTCTATGATACCGCAGTAAAACTGACAACAATTAAATGAAGTCTGGTTTTATGCAAGATCACCAGGTACTTCACTAAATGTCCAGTTTTAATTGTACTTCATTATGAATAACGGTGGGAACAGACCCTGATCAAAAACCTAGTCTCTGAAGGGTCTGAGGTGGCTGGATGCTGCCTGGCCGCTGCCGAGCTGGGGAGGCCCATCCTGTGCAGGCCCGGGTGCCAGGCTGCTCCGTGTCATCTTCCCTAGTTCTTCTGCATCTCGGACAGCTCAAGGATCCCTGTGCCAAGCCCCTGCCAACGCTGCCCTCACGTGCAGGCAGCTCCTCTGGGCTCGTGAGAGCGACCGGGCTACAGCACAGGCAGGCACCGCTGCTGGGAAGCAGGCAGGCAGGCAGCAAGGGCCGGGCAGTCCCTTCGCAAAATAACCGGAGCACAACCAAACTGCTTGCTTTGTGTATTTGAAGACGGTGACTATGAACAGGGGTTTCCACAGTTGTCAGAGGGAAAAAAACCCTGCATCATAGAATCACAGAACGGCTTGGGTTGGAAGGGACCTCAAAGATCACCTAGTCCAGCCCCGCTGCCGCGGGCCACCCACTAGGTCAGGCTGCCCAGGGCCTCATCCAGCCCGGCCTTGAACACCCCCAGGGATGGGGCACCCACA
>JAVKLA010000040.1:21172733-21221371 GCA_034782735.1 Sagittarius serpentarius
AAGCTGAACAAACCCAGTTGCCTCAACCTTTCTTGGTAGGAGAGGTGCTCCAGCCCTCTGATCGTCTTCGTGGCCCTAAAGCACGTCAGCCTTAGCATTGGCTATACAGGGCATGTAGCTGCTCAGGGGCCCTAGGAAGTGTCAAAGTTTGGCTCTGCAGGGTATGCGAGATGGCCGGCCCCTCAGTGCCTAGCAGGCACCATGGGCTGCACAGAGGGCGAGCGGCCTGCAGCCACCCTGCTCCGTCCCTGCAGCGGGCTCCTGCCGAGCACCAGCCGTGCAGCTTGGGGGCCCGGGCTGTGCCCCTGCCCACCGGAGCACTGGGCACAGCGGCCATCCTCAGTGCCCGTCCCCATGGCCACTTCATTCCGCTGCGAGGTCCAGCAGGAACCCAGGGCATGACGTGCAGGGAGTCACGGTGTCACCTTTTAACCTGCTGCCAGGACATCAGAGTGGGAGAGTAGGATATAAGGTCACTTAGCCCTTGTAATTCGGGCTGGGGAGGCACGGCGAGGCGTAGCAGTGCTCTGTCTCGTGAGTCAGAAACCTCCAACCACCTCCTCACTCAGGCTCGAGCTCCCCTTTGGACTGGGGGTGCGAGGGCCCCTCCAGAAAGGGGCTGGGGGGAGGCAGTCTTGGACTTCAGACAGCTGCAGTTGGGAGGTGAAAAGTAAAGACCTGCAAATTACATGTCAGAAATTTGCTAGCAAGAGATGTATAAATATTTTATGAACTCACCCTTCATTAAGTCCAATGTGTGTATCACAAACCAGTTTGCAAACAGCCCTCTAAATCTGACTGTGCCCCCCTCCCTTCACTCGAGGAGGCTGGCCGTACCACCGCTTCCCTGAAATGTTCTGAATACATATGCATGCTTCTACACAAAAAGAAACATAATTTGGTTTTGCAGTTTGCTGGGTTTAGCATTTCTGCTTGTTGTTGCTCAGGTCCTAAATAAAATCTACAAGATTGTCAGAGAAACCACCATCCTGTGGCAGGACACTGCCTGGTTATGCTAAGTGGCTGGAGGGAGAATTTGCAGCCATTTTAAGGACAAAAAATAGTAGTACAAGCAATCAAGTTGACAGTGACATTTTTATACAGAAATGCAGCTGCTTAAGCACTTTAAATGAAATGATAGCTTGGGTTAGAAGGTGCTCTTTAATACTGAATTTCAGACGATTTCTTTCCAAAGGAAGCTATTAACTTCCACTTTAATTTGTAAGCAGTAACTCATGTTCCCTGAGCATTATTCCCTGATAGCACAAGAATTATGATTGAAATACATGGGCCCACCTCACTTCTCAGCTGTGACAAGAGACCCCGATTACTCTGGGGCAGTTTGGTGCTGCAAGCTGATATACCGTACTCTCTCAGGAAGGCAAAGCCTATGCGTCACCGCCAATGTTAGTAACTGTCCAGCCCCGATGCACCAAGTCTCAGTGCTACACACAGCACAGGAGTGATGGAGAATCGTTTTGACCCAACCCCACCATAACCCATTGCAGTGTCTCTGGCTCTGCACTGTCATCCCCAGTAAAGGAAAAATTCATCAGCAACAGCAGCCTGTGTAGCAGTTGGTGGCGGATCCCACCCGGCCGCCTTACCGCTGCTCTGTAGGGCAGTTCAACACAGCAAAAGCCCCTCTGAAGTCATTTTTGAGGCCATCCTGAGGAAAAGGATTAAGGATGACGATAATGCTTCTTGCACTTCACCAGGCTTCAGCTCTCCTGGCAGCACCTCACGAGTGCGCACGGCCATCCTTTCAACTGGAGCTTTGAACAGCCCCATCCTCCTTCCCCTCTGGCCCCCAGCTTGTGACAACAGGTCTACCTGCATTTTCCCCTCACCATTCAGGTTTTCCCACTCCTCCCGTAAGCACATGCCCAGATCCTGTACCTGACCCGTCCTCTGCTTTTGTCCTGCTCCGTTCATCCGGTGGCACCTGCCCTAGCCCTTTCTTCAGCTCCAATCCCACCATCCCCCTCCAAGATTGCTAAACACTGTTCACAGTCACTGCATAAAGCTTCTCCCCTGAGCCCATAAACCAGGCTGTTATCTTCAGTTGCACTCCTATCCAGACAGCATCTAACTCTTGCTCACTTTTTTTCTCTTGAATAATCTCTCTAAGTTACAGCTCTTCACATCCACCCACACAGGTAAGACTATCAGCAGGGTTCTTATCTTGATCATTGCAACATCTCTTTTGGGACCTTGACAAATGCAAACTCAACCTATTAAAAAACTGCAACAAAGTCCATTTTTCCAGGCTCTCACATCCATCGCATCTCCCTAGCAGTGCTCTCTTCTCTATCATGAGCATCAGTGGAGCAGTGCTGAACTTTCAAGACTTCACAAATTCTCCGCACCCTCCCCACCCCCAGTTAATCAGTACTGGAAAATCATATTCTGTCTATATATATGTAAGAATAAATATAGAATCATAAAACCATTTAGGCTGGAAAAGAAGTTTTAAGATCATCAAGTCCAATCGTAAACCCAGCACTGCCAAGTCCACCACTAAACCACGTCCCTAAGCGCCACATCTACGCATCTTTTAAATACCTCCAGGGATGGGGACTCCACCACTGCCCTGGGCAGCCTGTTCCCGGGCTTGACAGCCCTTTCGGTGAAGAAATGATAACCAATCTAAACCTCTCCTGGTACAACTTGATGCCATTTCCTCTCGTCCTATCACTAGTTACATGGGGGAAGAGACCAACTCCCACCTCTCTACACCCTCCTTTCAGGCAGTTGTAGAGAGCGACGAGGTCTCCCCTCAGCCTCCTTTTCCCCAGGCTGAACACCCCCAGCTCCCCCGGCCGCTCCCCATAAGACTTGTGCTCCAGACCCCCCATCAGCTTCATATAAAAATATATATAGAAAAATAAAAACTAATACTAGTAAATAAATACTTTTTTATTGCAGAGTCACGACCCAAGACGCAACAGGAGATGAAAAGCTGGCTGAGAAGGTTCCAGGACCTTGCAGGTGTAGCTGCTCACACTGCCGCAGGGAGACAGCCCGGATTCTCTCCCCGAGGGGACCTGGCATTGCTGTCAGGGCGCAGCTCTGCAGCCGCCGTGCATTGCCACTCACTCGCCATCTCACACAGACCTGAGGTGGGTGTGCAGCTGGTGCCTCATAATGATTAACCGTGTCAAAATTGAAGCTATGTTAAAATTTGCCTGCAGTGAACTTCTCCCGAGGTGCATGAAGCTGCACTGTCCATGAGGACTTCGCTTTGGCTCGACAAATCCAGACCTGGAATGTGAATTGTGAGGCTGAGGACAAGCTCCTCGGAGTAAGCTAGAGTTTACTTTGGGTTTCACTACGGTATTTTTACAAAGCAATGCTGCAGACAGGAAGCACGTGGGTTTTGTTCTCTTCACAAGATGCCCTGGAGCGTGTCTCCGCTCCTGATTAAAATCAAACGACAGCTTGGCTTCTTCTTCAAAACTTTTCTGTAGATCTTGATCTTTAGATGCTTAGCAGAGCACATCACAAATTATTAATAAGTGAATTACATTTCCCCATGCCCTTTTATTAGACTGCTCATCAGAGCCAAACCTTCAAAGTCCAAAAAGTGTAATGATTGAAAAGGGACGGGTTATTTATATAACTATATAAATCTTGTCATTAATAATGGTTTAAAGGGAGTGAGTGTAGATACACATAATTTCTCAGACATAGCTAGAAGTAGTCCAGACAACGGCAATAGCATCTCTAATTATGAAATGAGATAATTAATTCAACTTCTTTTAAACAGAATGAGAACCAAAATGCTCACCTTCTGGCAAGCTTGCAGGCCGTGCACCAAACAGAGGCAAGAAAAGGCCGAGCAGGTAACACCCTAACACTCTGTGATGTTTCCGACCAGGCAAGCTACCTACAGTAGAAGTTGCAAAGGCGGGTGAGTGCTGCTGTCAGCTCCCCCGGGGTCTCTCCCCCATCGTAGGCAAGGCTGGAAAGACTGAGATGTCAGGAAACCCATCTCCTTGCAACTTTCTTTTGGTACCCTCTTACCCATCTTGAATTCCCAGGAGAACACATTATCCTGTCCTTTGTGTTGTGAAGTTAACTTGTGAGTTAGAAAACTTGCTAGTGTCATTAAGAAGTTCAACAACCTAGCCATTATAAAAGACCATGTTACTTATTCCTGGTTTTCACCTTTCCTATAACAAGTCTTTTCATGAAAATGACAAACAAGAGGTTCCCGTAATGAAATCAGAGCGCACATCATAACACGCCACCACCTTCCCTACCCTGGCCCATCAGCTTCTTTTATCTCATTACTTCTGAGTAGTAGATGCACATGTTAATAGCTTTGTAGAGCAATTTATGAATAATAATAGACTGCTTAACTGCAACAGCACAGTTGAAATGTAAGCTTTGAACCTTCACAACAATTCTACTGCAGGAGGAGAGAAAATTAAAGGTTTGTTATTATGGAGAAAATGATGATAAGACAAACAGTTGATGTAGTTATCGATGGTCCTATCATTGATAAATAGGCTGTTAAAATGAGCACTGAGAAGGCTTGCATCAAAGTGAGCACGGTCATGGCTAATGCACTGGCAGACATCAATAATATCCAATATGGATAAGCAGAGACAGGCTGTATTTCCTCTTCATTAATCACTTCCCCATTGGAAAATGCCATGTTTATCCATGTAAACGCCATTTCAATAAGGCAAACATTAATTCTACACACTTGTTTTTCCCTAAAGTGTTACAGAAAAACTACATGCACAAACAGCTGTGTTTATAGATGTCTCTGAATACAAAGTGTGTCTGTTGGGGTCTTCATGGCCACACATAATTAAAAAACCTTGATTTGTCAAGGCTTTTCCCATCCATAGCAAACTACCTTGACATATAAAGTGCTACCTTCCATTGACAGCAATCACTTCCACCATGAACTGGGCAGTTCTGTTCCATCTCAGGTTTCTTCTTTTTGACTTGCCTGTAGAATTTTCAGTTTCAAGCCTAGTTAATATCTCAATGTGTAAAATGCTTTAGGGGATGCAGTTTGAAGTAAAATAATTATGGCTTCTTGGTATAACCAAAAGTGCCAGTATCGCACTCCCTAGTCACACACGGAGGCATTTCCCAGGGGAGGAAAGGTCAGCTTTCTCTAACCCCAAAGGCTGTCCTTCCGCAGGACCACGCATCACACCAGGCTTTCCTTCTCCCACCTACTTCTTGATGTGAATTTCCAAACACACTTCACCAGGTTTGCAGTTTCTGTTCCCTGACTTTGGGCATCCTGTTCACATATACATTACTTTTAATTTTTTAAAATTCATTTCAGATATGAAATATTTGACTCGCAAAATGCCCAAACCAGTTCTTAACTACATATATTTCTAAACGCAGCTTTTTCTGATGAAAAACACCCACCTGCACGGTGTTTGATTAACTCTATGTGCTAATCGTGTACATCCCAGCATGTCCATCCAGGCCACTATTCACACTGTTACTTTTACTTCCTCAGTTCGTAAATATAATAAATGCAATATGATGCCCCATTTTAGATTTAACAGCGGCATTTTACTCCCAAGTTTTTATTAAATCCTGCCCCTTCTTTGACATGCTCACCAACCTGTCCTTCAAAAAAGGTTTCTCTGCTTGCTTTCTGTTCCTCCAGCAAGGTCCAGTCTTTCGCTCTTCTGTTCACAACACAAACCGCTGCCAGGCACCGAGGGGTGATTCAGGGCTTCTGTCCATCATCTCCTGTGACCAAAACAGTGGCAAAACCATTTACCTCTTCACAACATTATGCCAAACTTGTGCTTTTCCTACATTTACTGTCATAAGCTAAAGGGCCAATTTGGAGCTGCAGTCTCCTCCTGACGTGCATACGTACACAGCTTGTCCACCATCTGATGTCCTAATTTTGCTCCTTCATTTCACACAGCGAGTGCTTATGCTGGTTTTGCTCAGGATGAAACTCACCCCACGTTCAGTGGGGCAGGGGACTGTAGATGTGTCACAGAGGGAAGGCTCGGCTCTCCCTTGCAGTGCAGAGGGAAGCCCACAGCTCCGTGTGATGGGGACGCGGCAGCTGCAGTTCACAAATACGCTTGAGGGGACACAGCCCAGTCCGAGTCAACCAGCTCCAAGCAACATGTGGCGTTCAAGAGCCAGGTACCCTCCTCCCCTGGTACCGCCACTGCGCTGCAGCAGCTCTCGTCCCCCATCCGGCTTGCGGTCACCCTCCTTACTCCCTGCCCCCGGCAAAAGACTTTTTCTCTAACACTGGGGTTCACATCACAGCATTTTGATGTTTGCTTCCATCTAGCAGCAACTTTTTACCAGCGGAAACTCACAGAGTAGCGTATCTGTCCGCAAACCCCAAAAGTTAGCACGGTCAGGCACTAAATGTACTGTCCAGCTGTCACCATAGCCATAGGAAGCAACGCCTTGAAAGCAGCAGGGCTTGCACGGTGCCTCTCCCTCTGCTCCAACAACAGACGACAGAAAAGGGGGCCGATGCATTTCAGCTACGACCGGAGTTTCCCCGGCAGTGCCCCCACTGCTCGCTCATCAGCTGATGGTTGAAATGAATTAACGCCAGGCGGACGAGGCGGCCCTGGTCGCAGGGACGGGGGATGATGTCTGCACTATCTCTGCCGGTACCCAGCCACGGGGCAGGCGGCGTGCCGGCTCCTCCTGCGCACAGGCGGATCTCCCCAGAAGGAGTTAGGCTGATTTAGCTCCGCTGAAGGGAAGTTCACTCTGACTTGCCCAAGGCGAAATATGGTGATGGCCTCAATTGTTCCAAATGCTGCTTTTTTTTCTTTATTTTAGCATAACAGCCATCCTGACGTTTAAAATCCCTGTTCGGTCATGACTTAAATTTAAATCAGAGGTCATTCAGGGCTTATTCTGAATACTTGCAATACTTCACACCTATTATCTCTGCAAACTCTATAAATGCTATAAAATAAAGGAGGCGCATTTCTGAGAAATTCTGATGCCACTAATCAAATTAATATTTAACCCCATTATATTAAAATTATCAGATATACATACAGATTGCAAGGTTAATTGTATTTTATGAGTAGGCCCCCTCTGCAAGCAACATAGTATGTACACTGCTGGAATTGTGCATGATGATTATGATCAAAACCAGTATTTTTCTCTAGTTCAAATTCTACATACAGTTGGTTTATTAAATGTTTTTAAAATTCATTTATGCAGCAAGCACCTAACAGCTGGTTAGCATACTACAAAGGCTGTATTTTATAAGATTGTAAATTTTATTGTAATTCTAGAGAACTGTAAATCTACACGCAAGAAGAAGCAGGCTCACATTTACAGAAGAGGTAGAAGTGGTTATATATCACTGAAAAAAATTAGACGAGCTTCCCCTCGAGTATCCATAGGGATGACACCAGCTGAGGGTTGAATCCAACATCGTATCTGTCAGCTGCTCCATCAGCTTGATGCCACTTGTTCACTGGACAGTGGCATCCATTGGCTAGACAAGCTAGTTGTGAAAAGCTGGTTGAGTAAGTCAGAGAGATACCAATTTATTCAATTAAAACAATGGCAAAATCTGGGAAATCTTGTTTTCCTCTGCATCCCCAGTTTTGCATTAACATGAGTGACAGCATATTTGCATCGGTGTCAATGAGAGGAACCAAGCCAAGCAGTCACGGAAAGCTAAACAGAGATTTTAAGCCATCCCCATAAGCTACACTGAAATACAAACACACAAATGCAAAAATATGGAGAACAAAGGCACTGCACCATAAACCTTCAAAACAGCTGTTGGATAAAGCCGATTGCTGCTTGGAGAGATGGAAGTGAAACTTAACTCAATTTGTGAAGGAAAAAAAAAAGAGTTTGTGATCCACAATCCCCTTTACATTTTGCAGGTTCAGTCTTCTACCTACTTTTTACCACTATGTTGTTTATCACCGAAATAATCTTAAAGAAGCTGTATTAGCAATTTATTGCCTTAAGTAGAAGAAAGAAAGCATTTAACAAAGGAGGCCCCTGACACATCCATAACGCCATCAATAATCATAGAATGCAAATAGGAAAAGGTCCCTATTCTGAACGGTGGCGGCAGGACTGCAGGTGACAACAGAAACTGTGCAAGGCCAAAAACCTGAAATTCAGTTCCCTCAACTCCAGCTGGCAAACACATTCTTTGTAACAGCAGGTGTAAAACCTTTGCACAGAAACAGGATTTTAGACGGGTCTGGTTAGATGAAAAAATTATTGATGCTGACAGAGCAGGCAGGGCAATGCAGAACCTCCACTTTCAAAGCTGCTGCTTTTCATGCTTCAGGACAGATATAAAAACTGAAAAATATACAGGCTGGCTGCGTGAAAGAGGAAGTGATCCAGCACTGTCAAATAACGTGGAATATAACATTATCATGACAGATAGGCACTGAGAGCTACCAGAAAAGTCACGTATATCCAAAAAATATGGAGTGCTGCCCCAGAACTGAATCTGGGGTACAGGACCCAAATCCTCTAACCTGCTATGGCTTGGGAGAAAGGGAGAGGGAGGGAAATCTTTCTTCTGGCTTATAATGTCAACAAGTTATAACTTCATGTCAGATCATCTGCTCCACACATCAGGCTAACAGGTAGGTAGTGGAGCTACATCCCTGTCCGTTCATCACCCGCTCCCGTCCATCCAGGGGAGCGCGGCATCCGAGTCCTGCTTCATCCTCGCACAGAGTCCTTAGGAGCCTGCGACAGGGAGGTTTTTACAACGTCTTACCTTGCAGGAGTACACACGTCCACATCACAACTGCATCTTTCAACTGCAAGCTCCCCAGAGGTAGGTGCATCTAATTACGTGTTGTGAATGTGCCGAGCATACTTTGGGGCACTATAATAACACCAATAAATTAATGCTTGTAAGGTGTGAAAACTGTCACAGTGCAGGCACTGGAGAAGTATGAAGACATGTTATTAATGTCATTATAGATCCCCACACACAGCCGCACTGTGCAGTTATGCAGGGAGAAAAAAATCCTAACTGGAATTAAAACTTTAAAATAGTTAATTTCTCATTTCTTCTGAACAATCACAAAGCTGTTCCCAGGAGGCAAAGTCACATACTAATTCTACCAAGTGAGATGCAATGTTCTGCCAGTGCATTGGAGGATGTGATTTGTTGCTGTAAGCTGGGGATGGGAGCGGGGCATCCACAGGGGCCCACGAGGCTTTTCCCTTGTAACCTCACAGCAACTCCAGCTGCCCGGCCGTGAGTTACCACCACGAGTGGAGTTCAGCCAGCGAGGGCTGGAGCTGTCAGCAGGATACAGCTGGGGATTCCATAAAGATAAATACTCAAGTATGACCACAGCCAACAGAAACTGCTTTACAAGAGTACCTGCCTTGTTTGGCCCACGAAATCAGCTATAGAAAACCATGAAGCAAAAGAAAACCCATGCAGAAGTCAGGTTTTGGTGCGCTCCTTGAGTGCTGGGAGGGACTTTAGGTTGCAAGTGGTCCCATGCGACTCCAGAGGAGCAAATAAGCAGATGCAGCACATCCCTCCCTGGGCAGAGGAAGGAGAATACAGCCCTGCGCTTTGCTGCCTTGACAAATGCAAACAAGGGTTGGCAATTGGTTCCCTTCAGAAAACACATGCCAGAATTTTCCAGTTGGATGGAAAAGCAGAAAATTAAGGTCTGAATTTGGCAAACAATCTTAATTTCCTCTATACGAGAACTGGAGATTTTGGACTGTCCCTGGCAGCTATAAAATGAATTGCCACGGGCAAGAGAGATCCCGGTTGCCCACCGCCCGCCACCAGGCCATCAGCACGGCTGCGGTGAACGGGCTGCACAAAGGGAAATTTTCATTTTGTGTTTCCTTCGCCCACGAGTAGCACGTAGGAAGCAGAAGAGAGACACACACTGCTTTATTGTTCTCAGTTCCTCAAATCCTCACGAGATACCTCTGTTTCATAAAGCCTCAGAGAAGACAAGCTCTTTTGACTGTCTTAATTTAACCCCACATCAGGCGTTTCGGATGAGCACTGTCACGCTTCTGTGGAGCTGATTCCCCTGTTAAGTGACCAGCAGAGCTTCGTCCGTTCCTCCCGTTGATGTGGGGAGCAGCGCCGGTGCCCGGCGAGCTGGCGTGCCCGCCGCGCACACAGGGCCTGCGGCACGCTCGGGGACAGAAGGCAGGCATGTCGGGATGCACGAGTGCTTCTCAGAGGCTGCAGAGTCTCCTAGACTTGTCTGCTCCCGCTTCACGAATCCAGTATTAATACCATCTTCCCTGTATTTTCTCATGCCTGCCTTCTTTCTGAAACTACTTGTTTTCCTGTCCTGTCCACACCAGAGAGCAAACTGCTTTCAAGTCACGAGCATGGCAATGGTATACTTAAAAGGCAGAGGCAATTCTAGCAAGGGAGAGTGGGAAGAAGGTTGCTGCCCACATCAGACATCACGTCAGCCAAGTATCACATTTCCTGCACAGTCTGGGATTGAAACTGCCATTTCTGTCTCATACGGCACCGTTTCAAACTCGCTACGCAGCCCACGCTTATGTAACATTACCATTTACATACTCAAGGGGCAGAAAGCAGCATACAATTAAAACAAAACTTTTAGCAGTTGACAACTGATCCTTTAGCTACAAACTGTATTTGTAACATTTGATGGTCAAAAATGTATGTTTCTGACAATTTCTGTACACAAAGTCAGCTTACCACTCAAGGGGTACGTGACCCGATTGTGCACCAGGAAAAGGCAGACTAACGGTGTTAGTACTTGGATCCGGCTGGAAGACACTGCTAAATTATGTGAGTGGTGCAACGTAGGAGCAGGTGCCTTTCTGTCACCATCTCACAACACATTGTCGGTGCACCTGAAAGGACTCACTCAGGTGCCTTTCACAACGCTGAACCTGCTGCAGCAGAGTGTGAATGACGAAGGCATGCTACAGACTAAAACCCGCTACATCTAACATCCCTTCTAGCTTTTTCTCTTCTTTTTTTTTTTAATTTAAAGGAAAACCATTAACAAAATTAAGCTGCTTGAATTACTCAGGATTATGTGCCAGTAGCTGTCAGAAAGCAAACGCTGTATGACCTGTAGCCTAGAGGAGGATGTAGCATTAGGACACTAATGGTTGCAAGATGCAAATTGCTGCCATGAAGTGAGCTGCATTTCCATCTGCCTTTACCTCTGCAATTTCCTCAAACAACTCCATCTGCCAATTAACTGCAGAGTCATGCTGCGACCATTTTGACCCAAAGCTCTTAGAGGCTGTAAAAAGGTTGGTTTGTTTGTTTCCAAAACTGTCACTGAGCTTTTATTTTCTTTCTTTTTTTTTTTTCTCCAGGATGGGAAAGGCTTCTTTTTTTTCCCCCCTTCCACGTCTCAGGGGCAAAGCTGCATTACAGTTCCCCAGAGTTTCACAACCAGACCGGTGGGCTGGACTCAGGGTTGGTATCGATGAGATAATTTCCTGGCTTTTTCTACCTTTCGGGTTCCAAGCACATTTGGACCCTGTAAAGTGCCAAAGTTAGAAGTTACCATCAACCAGTGCACTTCAAGGTATAGAGCTGACACCTGCACTGAGCGTGGCCTCCTGTGCATCCCCTCACCCAAGTGATGCCTGTAGAAGCACCCAACAAAAAGGTGCATCATCCCACCACGCTTCAGACATGACACGGTGGGCGGTGAGATGGAGACGGGGCTCCCAACAGCTGCACTGCGGGTGATGGAGTCAGACTGCTCTTCAGGCAACCATGTGCTCTTCCTGGGCACTGAGCTCTGGCTGCTCTTGCAGGGTTTCACCTGGCAGAGATACGGGAAAAACTGGATAGAGCTTAGAGAACTGCCTATGAATTTAGGTGGCCCGCTCCTCCCTTGGTACGTAACGCAAGCTGGAGGAAGCCTTTGCTGTTACACATCATGGAGTCACACATTGTCAAAACTGTGTGATATTTCATGGCTGGTCTTTGAAGTATCATCCTGAGAATGCCCAGTTACCCCAGTCGTTCCCGATTAGCACACATTGCAGCCAAACCGCTCTTCCAGCCAGCTCATTGCAACTCAGCTCCAGCGCTCTCACGGGAGACGGACGGTCACTGAAACGAGCCAGCACAGAAATGGAGTTGACAGTGCAATTGGCCTTTAGCATACACTGCTAAGTTAAAAGATACCTCTTTCCTTGTGGTGGTGTCATGATCTTGGTGGCTGTGCTGGCCAAAGCTGTTTAACATGACCCTACCCAAAAGGACTTCATTTATGTACACATATTGATGCTAAGAAGAAGAAAAAGATAATCCAGAAACACTTGATTCCTGTAACACCTAGATGAGGCTGGTGATGCACTTGGACAGACCAGTCTACAGTTTTGCACTGGTGGGACCTCCTGCTCAAGCAAGTACCAGTTTTGTGACTCTTTGAGCAATTCAAAACTACAGACTAATAAGAAAGAGGAAAAAAAGCTTTACAGTTGTACTTACAGTGTCCTTCCCTAAATCCAAAGGGCTTTTGATGAGTTATTAGATTAATTTCCTCATTCCACTCTAACTACAATGTATGGAGATTAATTTATTACACGTTTTTTATTAGTCAAAGAGTCTTAAAAACCACTGATGAAAAAAGAGACTTTGAGGCTAATTTGTAATGAGAGCTTGTGTCATCTCTAAACTTCAATTGAACTTCCGGATCCCCTTTGAAGAAGCAAAGTATTTTAACAAGTTTCCTGAGGTGACATAAAACTTTCAGTTTTATACATTTTACAATAAATCATATTTTTCTGCTGAACCCATGTAGAGATCTGAAACTATCAAGCAACAAGTCTGCCTATTAAAGCCCCTGTCTTTTGTTGGATATTTCACTCGCATTAACTAGGAAATTGCTCAGCCCCATTGTCGATAAGATAAATGTGTTCTCCCTGGAAAATCTTGGCAGATTTTAATAGCAGATTCCGCCTCGTAGTTTCTTGTTTCTTTCTACATATATAGTAATGGTATCTGCTTTGAAGTTCTTTATCTTGCTTTATCCTTTCTACTTTAAGGAGCAATTTCTTGTTATTTCTTATGCTGGAACTAGCCTTTATGTAGAAGTCATCTGAAAGTACAAAGAATAAAAGTGTCCAGCCTTGCAGAACTGTGAGCATCTGTCTAATAGAAATGGCTGCAGTTTTTCAGAAACAGTGAAACCATGTTACTGCCTTTCAAGTCTCCCCAGATTGTCAATGCATTGTGAAACGCAGTTGTAGAATGACATCTTGGTTTTGCATTCAGTCTCTCCGGGCGCAGCCCCAGGGAGGACTGAGTACTCTTGATGCAAAGCATCTGTAGCTGTAAATACCATCTGTATAGCTACTGAAGATACTTCTGAGCAGCTGCGGGAAAGTGAAAACCAGACCCAACCCTGTCCAAAAGGGAAATTTGAGAAGTCCACATTTTCTGCAGTAGAAACACAGTTTTCACAAAAGCCATTGTGCTACCATTTTGTAGTGAGAAGATTATCCGTACAGCCTGCTAAAGCACCGACCAGAGGAGATGGTTGCTTTCCCAGGCTAGTTGTCCTCCTGTGAGCCAACCCAGATACAACATCAAGCCACACAGAACAAGCCAGGCCACAAGGCATCAGGGAAGAGAGCTCAGCTATGCAGAGAAAAGGGAAATTGAGCCCTCCATATTCCCAAGACCTTCTCCAGGCACACAAACCAGAATAGAGCCATAGTCCAGGTTAAGATAAGTAATAAGTGCATTAAGATGCGCAACCCGAGGCCTGGATTCTTCTCAGGCAGCTTCAGAAAGCTAGCCGAGGAGGCTGAGTGAGAAACATAGTGTTCTCAGCATCCCACTATAACCTGCGGGAAAATGCGGATACTTGCAAGCAGCACTGACCCACCAGCGATCATAGCATCCTCCAAGGTGGCCTATTGCTCCCCATTGGCAGAAAAGGGATCAACTCAGGTCTCAGGGTCTTTCCGCGGCAGCCTTCATTCACAACGTCCAGTCCAAATCCACAACTTTACTTTTTCTTCACTCAGCAGTAATACACGGACCTTGCTTGGGATGCTTGACCTTCCTGATTGCTCTTCTGGCATCCAGTGACAGTCTCTGTTCGGAAGCACAAGCTCAGGTGATCCAAGATCCTGCACAGCAGAATGGATGCAGCAGCTGGAGGTTTCATACCCTGCTATTCACTAGAAACACCGCAAAGTCACTCATTACCTGGGAAAAAGGGCAGCCTTTGCTGGATTAAGACAGAAAGGAAGAAAGCGTGGACCTAACTTGAATTATAAAAGATCCATTCTCGCATGCACTTTCCAGTTTGGCCCAGTGACATTTCCCTGCGGAAGCAGCATGCAGCCAGCTGACCGCGTCCCACAGACGGTGTGCAGGGTTTCAGCAAAGGCTGCTTTTAGCACTTCCAGCAGTGCAAGCCCCATTTGAAGGGGGAAATGGCAGGTGGGCTACAGAATTGCTGTGCCAGTATTAGCTACTAATGTGAGTATTACGAGAACATAACTTTTTTCCCATTAAATATTTAGGATAGAACACATACATATTTATTATTTTTAATCAAACAGAATGAGAAAGTTCGTCTTGCTTCAGCTTTTGGAAATCAAAACAAGTCTGGCCTGACAACTGCTACCTGCTTTCTTTCCAGAAAGAAAATAAGGAGTTTGGGGAAGAATAAATGTTCCACAGGACATAGTTTGGGAACCACTACTAGATACAGGCTCAGTATGCCAACAGGAATTAAAGTCAGCAAATCCAGGCAAGACTTGACAGGGCCCTGGGCAACCTGCTCCAGCTGACCCTGCTTGGGCAGGGGGTTGGACTAGAACATCTCAAGAGGTCCTGTCCAGCCTCAGTGATTTCGTGATAACGGATAGTGAGGGACTGAAATTAGAAAATAGCCATGTGCTTTGCTAGCTAATAGAAACGTGCACATTTGTTGGTATACGTTGCATACCTGTATGTCTATCAGCACAAATACTGAGTGGACTCTGACTTACATCTATGTAAGATCATAGAGGGAGTCAATCATCCTTATCCCTCTACTTATGCTATCTGGATGCCAGGTTCAGACAAGCTATTTGGGCACCTAACTCCTTTTGTACCCACTTCCCAAAATCTGCCTGCAAAGAACTTCAGTTTCCCGCTGATACAAACCGCAGCAGGACGTGTAGTGCCTACAGGAAAAATCAAGATGAGAACTGTGTCCCTGAGGGTGTCTCCGAAGCACAATCCCTCCAAAGCAAAACCCATCTGATACAGGTTATGCCCTCCTTGCTCAGGGCTGTGCTCGACATGGGTGAGAAGGTCTGCCTTTCTTGCTCTCAGAAAGAGTCCTGTACAGTATTTGTGCCTTGAGTCTTTGTTCAATCACTGACACACGACCTCAAGCTCTCTGTGAATAGAGGAGCAGGCATGTTATACGATTACTAACCAGCTACGGCTGATAAGAGACACGTACGCTGGTGTATTACAGCTGTCAATGACCGTGGCCCACGGGAAGGCTCAGCCTGGCGTCTGCACAGGGCAATGCCCGCGAGGGAGTCCCCACGCTCTGGCCACTGAGCAGGGCTTGTTCTTTTATCTTTTGTTTGCATTTTCTGTTTGGACCATACGCTCCCCCATATTGTCCTTTTAAACCACGACAGTGGTAGCATAGAAAAGGTAACGGCAATTGCTGCGATAGCTCCGCAGCGAGAGGCAGAGTTCATGCAGCCCACTGACACTGCTGAAGGGCAAACAGAAACGTACCCACATGTGAATAAGATTATGCAATTTTACTCCCTGTGAGTAAACAAAATTACTTATTCTTAAAAATCAAAAGGTAATCACACTCTTTTCAAGTTACGTGAAAGGATGGAAACTGGATCCCTGTTCCTAAGACATTAATCAAATCCAGACTCAATTTAATGATGTTAACAGTCATCCTTAGCTTTCAGAATCATTCAAAGGGCTTCTACTGAAGTTATTTGATCTCAGGCTTTTTGTTCACTTTTCAGCACTATTTTAGAGAGACTATAATGTCTGAGAAGCTTCATGTTCTGAATAGGGAAGGAATTTCAGGACTAATTTTACTATTTATTACTTTTTTTCTACTCAGTCAAACTTAAATGACATGCACAAAACTTCAGGATGATATGAGGCACATAAACGCCCGTATTTAGTATTTTGATTAGTCACAGAAGAAAGTAAATCATGAGCTTGTCTATATAAGTTGCCAAGCTGCTGACAAAGTCTTTCAGAAATAACACTGAAAAATAATGAAGTCTAGTTTATGAATGAAGTTCGTGTCAAGGTAAGACAGCATTCCCTTCAGCATTATAAACAGTGCTTTGATGAAAGTTTCATAAATGGTTTAATTTTTCTCTTTTATCTTCTCCCACACTCTCCTCTACAGCTTATCTTTCTTCAGAGCAGCATCTGCAGGGGAACACATGGTTCAGGAGATGGGAGATCCCTCCTGAAGATTACAGGCAAAGGTTTCTCACTGGCTTGTTGGAAGAGAGATCATTCAAGTTACAGGTATCAGATATGACCAGAGAGACAACCAGCCTTGGCGCTGGCACATGGACGCTCCCAGGGACAAAAGGTAGCTAAGATACAAACGACATCTTCATTTGGACAGAAATGGCTTAACAAAAGCTATCGGTCTCTGCAATACTCCCACCATCCTTTGGTGGAACCGCTCTCCTCTGTAGGAAAGGTTGAGTATTCACTGAGGTGCAACCTAGAAGAGGAAAAACACCCTCTGAAATGGAAATTATGACACTGAACTTCAGAGAGAGCACACTGGGATTCTAGCCTTTTCCAGTTAATGTCTGTTTACAAATGGAGGTGTACTACCACAAGAGATTAAGAGCTTGCCTAGCTCCAGAAATCCTCCAGCCTTGTGACTCAAGAAGAGGCCTGGCAAATCACAGTGCACAACCATTCATTGTTGTCACCTGCTGGTGGCCTTCATCTCCACCTGCCCCTTTCCTCTAGGGACTCAGCTTCAAGGTCGCCCTCTGACCTACGCCACAGACCTACCTTCAGCATCTCCTTTTTTCTTCCTGCTTTCTGAAAAGTTTGCCTTGCTTGCTCTCTGCCTTCCTCCACGCAGTTCCTGAGCCGTAACAGTTTGTTCTTCCATCCCATCAGGTGAACGGTGCCTCGTCCTGTTAACGCAGCACAGAAGCGACAGGAGGCACCACGCCAGCCCCTGCAGCACCTGGGGACAGCACCCACAACCTCCAGGGGAACCCGGCTCACGTGGGTAGTAGCAGAACAAGGAGGAGACCACAGCTGGGGCTGAGCTGCCTTCTCCCGCCTGGGAGAACTGAATGCAAAGCTGGGTTTAGGGCAGAGTGCCTGCCAGGCCAGGGCGGTCCCACCAGCTCAGTCAGGCACCAGCGTATGCCAACGACGGATAAATGGGGAAGAGGAAACTTGCTTTGGCTCGCTTCAGACAACTGCTGGCCCCACGTCATCGCATGCCTTTTACAACACAAAATACGTGAGCTGCCTTCTCCCTCCACCCGTCCCACCCACCACAGGACACGGGGGTACCAGCCCTGCCTGGGCCTCATCACTTTCAGCTCCAAACACTTGCCGCCGCAGGAAAGCTAAGCTGCAGGGATCTCTGCCTTTCTCGCATTAATTCCACTTCCAGCAAGCCAGTATTTGTTGATATCAGAATTACATGCAGATATCACAGACTTTTATTTAGAGTATTACAAGAATTGCTGTAATGTCTCGATTCTTCCTTTGCTCCTTATCATACTGGTTCTGCTCTTGCCTGCTTCATACAGTTGCTGTCTTTGTACTGCCCTTTGTTCAAATTTGCATTCAGACAACAATTAGAGGACTATGCATCGCACATTCACATCGTATCACATGAGCATTTATTTCTCTGGAAGGCTGGCAGCAACCTGAAACAGCGCTTCGTTTACTAATGGAAAACCACTGGAAGGATCACTGCATTCCTGGAGCAACGTCGGGGCTTTTGCCTTTGGTGGTGCCTCCCACCACTCTGGTGTTTAGTAAATAAATAAGTCAACAACTCTTGGAGAGAGCAACCAGGTAGAGGCCACAAAGAAGGGTCCCTGATTTGCATGTTGAGTCTGTTCATTGATCATTCATGGTAAATCCTGGCTATGGACTACAGAAAAAATATGAAACTGCTTTCTTAGACATACCCTCCTTCTTTCATCGTGTGCTTCAAAGTCTCCATGCGCAGCCAGCCTCCGGGAAGGCGTGGCAGAGTCTGTCATTGTGGAAACTGAGGCTTGCAAAGAACACCTGTGGCAGAAGAGAAAGAGAGCCCCGTTTGAAATATGAAAGGGGAAAATGTGCTAGCCCTTCCCTCTCCCCATCACAGGCTCCCACTTCCTCATCCCAGCTAAAGCTAAGAAGAAAAAAATATACTTTAAGAGAAAGATTCCTTTGAAATGAGGCAGAACACGGTTACAGAGAGATGAAGATGATGCCTTATGATAAGGGCACAGCCAGCAAGGAACAGTAACTTTGGGAACAATGGAAATTTCACAGGTATTAGATTTGAGTGCAGTCGAGGCTGCTGGAAACTTCAGTACAGGCAGCAGGGTGAAAAGGTGCCCAGGCTTTACTGGAAATTTTTCTTCCTGTTATTTTACTGATAAGGGGGAGGGGGTGAGAGAGAGCAGAAACAATCAAGAATGTCCTGATCGAACAGGGAAACTATAGAAGTACATAACAATTGTGTCATCTCTGTTTCCCCACAATCAGACAGTATCTTCTGCTGAGCTGACTCTCAAACAAGCATTTCATAAACCAGATGTGTGTTTGTAGATACAGAGAGTGACAGGCGATGGGATGATAAAACACTGAGGACGGTACCTGAAGGGACACATCAAATGCAGTCCTCTTGAAGACTTTAAAACTTTTACAGTTCAATACAAAGATGACTTTTTTTTTAGGTGGCATAAGTGTAATAGAGATTATATTTTAAAGAGAATTTAGGAGTGGTGCCGAAGGAAGTCATCTTCGGTGCCCTGCCGTGGCATCGCTCCCTGCCCAGCACTGCCACATCCCAGCTCCCCAACACCCCGATGGCAGGACAGCCCGGAGGAGAGAGGGCTGCCCTGTACAGAGAGAAAACAGCTTTTCGCTAGGCAACTGGAACAGCCACTCGAGTCCTTCTTCAGGTACGAAACAGAGGGGGCAACTTTCAAGACCAGTTAATTATAGTAATGTAATTAAACAATTTTGAAGGGGTGTCTTAGCAAGGGTAAATTTTCCTGAACAGGAGCGTCCCTATAAAGGGTTAGCCGTAGGGAAGGTGAGTGGAGGACTCTAATATATGGTCTATACCTCTGTATCAGACAGCAATACTGGCAATGATCTCAAGTTTTCATCTCCAGCAGGGTTAAGAGCTGTGTGTGTTCCAGTGCTCTCCTGGAAGCTGTACTGTAGGACTCCCCTGAGGATCAGGATTGAGAGATCGAGGCTGGACTACTCTCCCATTTTGCTGAAGCTGTGTTGTTTACATGCTTCAACGATCTAAAACACAGTGAAAACTGGGAAGGCAAAATAAATGAAAAACCCAGAATAAAACCAGTCCATTTCTGTTTAGAATCACTCCCCATTTGTGGTACAAAGCCCATCAGGACCATCACGCTCCTGCAAAGCCTGCTCAGGGTGCAGCATTTCCTGGAGGGCAGTGCTTAAATGGAGATATTTTCTGTGTTCTTGCAGTGTAAAACACTACTGCAAAGCTGCTCTGGCTCAATGGCTGCTTTAAAGGCCAGTTCTGAGATGCAAAGTTTCAATTATAATCAGTTGTTACTCTCTTTAGGTCATTCCTAGAAAGACAACACAATAGTTGCTGTAAGAGTATGATCTCTCACTCTTCTTTTTTTTTTCTTTTTTAATGTTCTCCAGATGAATTCTAGTCTTATTTTAAACCTGTTCCTGAGCAAAATATGGTATCATCTATGTGGAAAGTAGGAAAAAAAAGACTGAATACCTTTACTGCTCTGGAAACTTCTAGATGTCTCTCCAACACTTATTTTGGAAGTATTTGCTGGTGCAGAATCTCCTACACCATTTTCCCAGGTGTGTTGTGTGAGTTACACAGCTGCTTCTCAGATTAGAATTAGTTTCAGATAATTTGTTTCCTTTCAGAACAATATGGTTGGGAAATGTGCTTGGCTGGGACACCTCTTCCTGCAGTAACCAACTCAAATGGAAATAAAGGCAGGGATGAAGTTGGTCTTACACACCAGAAAACAAAATAAATTTACCTGGACGCTCATCTTACACTTTTCTTTCCACGCTCACTGCTGCGGTGCAGTGCCCAGCATCCAGCACAGTAACATATGCAGTAAAAGTTTGGGGGAATTCAAAAGAAGAACTGGAGCACAGATGTGCTCCAAGGGCACAAGGAGAAAATTACGTTGGCCCACTGGTGTCCTGCTGGATCCAGGCACTGGACAGAGCTGGCACAGTTAAGGGGAGTAGGAAGAGAAAAGCCAAATTATACTGAACTTCTGGTGCTCTTCTTCTTCCATTAACAGATTACTCATATTGGAAAGATTATTAATGCAAAAATCATTTGTATCGTTAATCTTTTCTGGGAGCTACATGAGGATCCTAAACAGTCTTTTAAATAGAGATGGACCTAAATTGAAGGTGCTTTCTGGTTCTAATTTCTTTTTCTAATGGTTAGATACTGCCTACTTTAGCAAACATAGTAGTCTCCTCTTCCTAAGTACTTTGGTAGCACGCAATTATAGTTACTGTAATTGAACAATTAATGTTTCCATTGAAAATGCCAACTTGAAAGCATTTTATTTCCGTCACAAAATTCAGCACAGGCTGGAAGTGCCTGGGTGCGTTTCAGCAGATGGGAGGAAAGGTGCCGCAGATCGCAGGCAGAAGACAGAGCTGCTCCCGCGCTCCGCAGGCGACATCATACGAACACATGGCCAACAGGCTCCCTCGCACTGTTCAATGCGGTGTGCTTTGCAGCAGGGCATGTGCCAGCAGACAAGAGTGGCACAGGATCACACGTCCCACCGCGTGCCCCAAACCAAAGCAGTGACAGCTCGGGCCAAGAAAACACCACCCCGTCCCAGGGCTGCGCCGACGCCTGCCCGGCTCTGCTCTGCCACCCTCACCCATCCTCCCTCTCCCCTTTCCAAAAGGCCAATTATTAATGTAAGGATGGGCACTGCCTATCAAAACAAAACATTTTGATAATTCCAACATTAATCATGTTCTTCATACCACATCCACCACCTATTATCATTAATATTTGCAAATAATGTTGAAGACTTTTGTCCCTCTCATATATAAGCAGCTTTAATTATACCATTAGTTGTTAATATCAGTGCTAATAGTACTATCATTACTGTATGATTTCTTAATCATGTATCAAGCTTACTATATAGCAAATACCATCTTCATTCCGGATGCCAATTAGCTCCAAAAACAACAATTAAACATATTTATGCAGATTTATGCAAACACTAAAACAAACTCATCCCCATACACTGGATACGTTACATTTTAGGTTCCTATGGCTACAGCTCGTAAGAGCAACGTGTGCTCAGCTTACATGACATCAATTGCAAACAATTATCACCAGCTGGATCAGCCCAGGTAAGCCCAAGAGGTAATTTTTTGGTGTTGTTTTCAGATGCCATCAAATCACAGATGCTAGTACTTGAAAAGATTGAGAGATAACCCAATCTATCCCTCTACCTCAGGGCAGAATCAGCCACACCCAAAGCCCATCAATATATCCCATCAGTTAAAATTAAAAAATTAAACCAGGATGTATCCCATCAATAGAATATGTTCACGGTGGCACTCAAATTTCAGACTGCATGCAAATTGTCTATACAGCACCAGTTTAATCTAGAGCAGGGATTTTCACACTTCACTGCACCATATCTCCTGTCATTTACTGTTAAGTCCTACTCAGCCAAGAGCTGGAATACATAGCAATAATATAGATGTTTGTTGCCTTTGACTCTTCGTATCACCAAGATCTGCAAATACGCAGTAATTAGAGCTACATTATATCAAAAGCCAAAATATTTCAAAGCAGCTGCTTCTGCGTTCTCTTTTTCGAGCCCACAACAGCCAGTGTATTCCTCTTCTTCCCCTAACCTTGCTTTCCCTAGTGACCTCCACAAGGATGAGACTTTACAGGAATTCCCCCCCCAAATGGCCCTGAAGAGTTGCAGGGTGGACCACATTTCCAAAGCACAATAATTAACAATTTGTTGCTGTTCATTCATAGATGACTCAATACCGAAAGAAAGAACAGCACCCAACCGCTAAAGAGCGAGCCAAGAGCCAGCCATGGACACAAGTTGCGCAGCCTTGGTGGGAACACAGCTCAGCCTCTGCCGGAGGCCAGGCCAGCCTATCGGCAAGGTTGCTCCATTGCCACCAACATCAGCCATCATATCTCCAGTGCACGTGTTCATCACTGGGTATGAACACGTGAGAGAGTGGCTCAGAGAAGGGTGATCACAGTTCCTGCTTGGCTCCTTCAGCTTCAGACCCTTCTCAGGCCACCGGTCGCATCGTGGAAATCATCGGATGACCTCCCTACAAGGCAGAAGACACTTACCGATAAACTCCTCTCAGGCATTGATAAAGCCTGGGCAAAACTGACAGTGATGAAGATCCAGCCCAAAGTCTAGTATCTGGACAGCTCTGACAGCAAGCAGGGTCAGGTCTTGCACAGACACAAAGATGAGCTGAGCAGGGGAAACAGACGACCAAACAGTATAAACCAGAAAATGCAGGAGGCTGCAGTGAGCTGCAAAAGGCAGAACCGCAGCAGCTTTGCCCAGCCTTGTGTGGTATAAAGGAGCCCCTGGGAAGACCGCTCTACCGTTACCCTCTGTATACCAGGATATATTCCAACAGAGTGACCATCATCTATGGTCATTCCAACCAAAGAGCCCAGGACAAAATCACCCCTGTGTTTTTCCCCATGTCCTGACCCTGTGTGAGAGGCTGGGAAGGCAGCACTTAGCAAATACCACACCAAGGGTCGGCTCTTTTGGAATCGAGCAAATTTTCCCCTGTCGAATATCTGGTTGTTGTCTAATGTTACACATATACAAGGCTGTGGTGAAAGTATTTCTTGGCTTACCTAGAGCTTGTATAGAACTACTATTTTGTTATTCATTAAAAGTCTAAATAAAAAATGCACTGCTGTGCTTCTCTGTATTTTTTTTTTTTTGGGTAATTTGGCTATGAAAAGTTGAAAAATTAAAAAGTTTTACACATAAACCTAACTGGATATTTAATCCTTTTTGCAAGCTTGTGTATAGGTTTCACAGCTTAAGGCTCTGGTGCATAATTAACATGCCCTGCTCCCATCATGGTTTTCTGTTAGAAAAGATTCTGGATGTTATCACAAAACACCTTCTCTAATTTTAGTATGCAAAATTCTAATTACAGTATGAATTTTTTATTTCTTAATTCTTTACCATTTTTATTCACCCTCTGGGTACTGAAATATAATTAATTCTGCTTTACTTTTTCTAATAGATTTATGTGTATTATCATATATATTAAATTTTCAGTTCTGTAACTTTTTTTCATTTTTATTGCTTCCTACGCTGACAATGTTCACTTCATTAAAAACTCGTATTCCCTGAGCTGTGTTCAAGACATAATTGCACATTTTTGTATTATAATAACACGCATGTTCTTCATATTTTATGAGTGAAACCCCCTGTTATGCTTGTACGACTTAAGAGTAACCTCCCAAACTGCAAGTGGATTCCAGGCTAAGGCACTAGGGACACTGGTGGGATCAGTTTACATGCAGAGAAGACGGTCATACTCAGAGAAAACAACGAAATACTGCGTCCGCCCCCAGCCTCTATTCCCCTGCACCATTCTGCATAGACCAACCCCAAGACGGTCTTCACAGCCTTGACCTAGTGAAGCAGTTGCCCACCTGAAACGAAAGGAAACAACACACAGACAGACACAATGTACGGCAAGAAGCCGAGGCAGCAGCCCCTCCAAATGCAACCCTGCAGAGCCCCATTGCTAGTTACAGAATTCCTTGCACGGACAGCAGGAGGTTACATGACCCTCCTTTGCACGTTGACAAAGTTGGTTAAGTCCTTCAGGTCCATAATTATACTTCTCAGAAAATGGTAAGGTCCAAAAAGCTTATATTCCTTATTTTTCCTTCCTTTTTGAGAAAATCCCCACTTCAAATAGGTTTTTCTCAGTTCAAAAGAGATTTTTTGTTCAAAGTTCAAGGTAATTAAAACCACAAAGTAAATGTGAAATGGTCAAAAAGAGGGAAACAAAATCGATCTTCACCATTACTTTATCACATTAATTTGCTGACAGTAAAGATATTTAACTAGGAATTGGAAAGTGTTTTAGTTTATTTAAATATTGTCAACTGATCAACATTTTTTCTAAGGTGGAAACACTTTTCTGACCTCAGGAACCGCCTTCACACACTGAGTGAGTGCTTACTCCATGGAAAAGACACAGATCTACTTGGTTCAAATACCATTGCACTGTGCTTCATCCGCTTGCGACTTATCTTAGAAATTTTATTATGCATATCACTATTATTTTTCTTTCAGCATTTAGTTCATACTTTTCTTAGCACTTAAGAATTAGAAAAAAAATTAAAAATCTTTTTTATTGGACAGAGAACAAAGGTAAAACTTTTTAGCAATTGATCTAAAGCCATAGAGCGTGACCCTAGTAAGGGAGTACAAAGGATACTGGAGATGTCTCTTAAGAGCTCTTCTCTTAACCATTAAACAATTTATCTGGAACATACGTGAATATTAAAAAGTGGAAGGTAACACTGGTCAGCATGCTGTACCTGTACCTCTGTGCCTACCACAAAGCCATCATCCCTATATAAAAACAAAACAAAACAAATCATCACATGTAATCCAGGCTCATTTTAAACTATGAAGGTATTTGCCTCATCGTACCACAACTGCTGCTCAGGCAGCCTCACAGCTGGCTAAAACGTGACAACAATTCAGAAGATCAAAATATTTCCCAGTATGAAGCTAACCTGCTGGATTAACATTACTCACAGTAAATTCTAGTGTCATTCCTTCTCCCAGCCTTTTAATATTTTGTTCCTTGGGATGATGTACAACAAAAACTGTTGTTAGTAATTACCTCCTGCTTGTAATAAACTGTCAGAAAGAACAGGAAAAACGTGGAACAGTCATTTCAAATTCAATGGCAAGATATCAACTCTCGCAGAATATCTTAGATCGGATTAGAGATGTGTTGCGGCTGACAGAAACAGCGCAGAGCCCAAAGACACGGGGTAACTGCTGGCTTTGGAAAATGAACGGGGTTCCCTGTTAAGTGATGCTAGGCACGCCACGTGGTTACTTCTGAATTATCTTATGTGACACCACCTGATATCACCTAGCACAAGCCCAACTGACAGGTCAATGTAATCAATTCAGCAAGTTAACGATATTACTGGTTTAAAATAAAAGGGGAAAAAGAGAAAAAGCAAGAACCTGCCCAGAATACACGTGCTTCCACAACAAGCTGCAAGAGCTCTCACAGACATACCAAAATTGAACAATTTTCACTTAAGAGATTTTTTTTAAATCTTGGCACAAAGAGCAGGGCCTGTGCTGCAACAGGCACTTCATCAGTCCTTGAACCCACTGGAAGGTGCTGGGAGCAGGCCTGCCAAAAATCTTGTGCTGTACGTACAGAGACTTCAAAAGATGCGATGACTTCGGTGCTCGTCGGTTGCCTGGTGAAGTTTAACCCCATCAAATATCTACCATAAGGAACCACATGCTTTTCACTTGCTGAACCAGGCAGCTCCCCCCGTGCGAAATAATCAACATTCATAAAGTTACACATGTATAAATATCTTTATGTAACAAACCCACAGGTTTTCCACACACTTAGAAACAGAGCCCATGGGTGAAATCTGTCTCCCTCTACAGAAACGGAGTCGATCGTCTTTCTCAAAAAGAGCGAGCTGGCATTGGAAGGCGAAGTTTGGTACAGCTTCGCAGCACAAATAAAACTGTAACTTGGCCACAGATTCCGTAAAAGATGATTGATAAAAGCTAGAAAATACCTGGCAGAGAGCACTTGTCCCGAGCTTCAGGAAAGACACTGCTGGAGCCATTTTGCTTTGAACTACAGGGCCAACAGCCAATATTGATGACAATTCAGCAAATTCCCCTGTCATTTCCAGCCGGCTGAGGGAAATTCTCCAGTGCACATTTATCCTCAAGAAACCTCAAGGGCCAGGTGAGCCAGACTCTCAGCTACATTTGTTTTACAATACTAATACAGCACCTGTTTTCAAAGACATTCCTCTCTCCTGCTTTATAAAATACAAAGAAGTATTATGACTACAACTGCTGAAACCAAGAGGGAAGTTACTCCAGAAAAGGTAGGTAGAAATTTAACTCTTTCTTCTTTTAGTCAGGAATAGAGACTAGAATTAGAAAAGCCATATGCCTGTCTAGCAGACGATTACCAATGTCTTTGTCTTTGCCTGACATTTTGACCTGGAAGGATACAAAGAAAACTGAATACACACAATGATGGTGCTACTCTTGCTGCGGGATAACCACCCCTTCTACCACCCCCGATGCCACGTCAAAACGCCTCACAAGATCCTATGCAATATGAAAACAAGACATTCTGCTGATTTTCTAAACATTGGTGGAATAACTAGGCCCAGAAAGCCAAAAGCATTATTAATATCACCTTGCAATGTTACAGGATCACAGAGTTGCAGGTGATTTTTAAGACGGTGGACTGCTTAATCCCATGGCAAAAAGAACCATTAAAAAAAAAAATCTTTATTTTCTATCAGAGATAGCAAAACCATAGATAAAAACGGCGCAAGCATATGAAATGTAAACTATTAAGTCAAGCTTTCATTTTGGCTGAACCCTTACTACCTTTGCTTTAGAGAAAAAAAATCTCTGACAGGCTCTTGGATGATATTAAAGACAGTCCTGGGGTCAGGATGTGGAAGGTCTTGGTGCAGGGGCTGGTTGCCTTTGGGTCCCTCTCTCCAGCCCAGGTGCCAGACCTCCCTCCAAGTCCAAACGACAGAGATCCAGCGGTGTCAGGGCTCATTTCAGGCTCCCAGGCAGTGACGGTAGATGCAGCCATCCTCCTGGCCCCAATTTTAACTGGCACTTCTTCCCAGCTGGCTCAACAAATAAAGACACTCCTTCCCAGAAGAAATAATGGGGAAAGAGGGATTTCTGTACTGAATAGCTCATCGAAGCTTTATTCCACCTGGATGCTACTCTGTGAGGACATTGATTTCCAGCAGTACGTATCTCTAGCTTGTCAGTGAAGACTGCAATATAACCCTGATTTTCTTTTTCTTTTGTTTTTCTCTGTTTGCAGTTTTCCTTTGCAGATTATCGTCTGTTAAATGATGTGCTGTATGTTTGTCTGCACAGGTACGAGAGCTCAGCACAATGCCGAGTCAAAGACAAGTAGTGGCTGATCCAACCTACAAAAGGCACATAACAGCGACGTGTCCTGAGCCAGCACCGACCCCGTAACACAAGCCACACTTGCTAGTGGTATTCTAGGAGTTTGCAGTATTTTATTTAAACTCAGTAATCTAATCTGTGTTCCTAAGAGGTATAGATAAACAATGATGTACTGTAGAGCAATATTGGTAGTTTGTTCAGTTATTTGCTTAGAAAATCCCTGAAATCACAAAGTCAATTGCACAACTCCACAAGCAGCAAACCAGACTGCTGTATGGAGAAGAGAAAAGAAAAAGGGTTTCCGAGGCAAAACTAGCACAGTTTCCGCGGTTCCTCTCCGGGTACCTGAGCTCCTCTGTTCCACCTCCACCGGGTTATTTCTGTCACTACCTTTGAAGTCTGGAGAAAAGCTGTATTGAGGGTTTGCTTGTGTTTCAAATGACAATTAAAGGGAAGAGACGTCAAGATAAAAAGACTGAAGATGCATAAGAAGCTCTCCTGCTACTAACCTGCAACTCTGCTAAACTGCTACTCAGTGGAGACCCAGCACTTCATCCCAGCTCTGCCAGGGCAGGGTTTAGAATATGAAGGACAGAAAACAGTGCATCTGAATGACTAAGAACAGAACTACAAATCAAGAACACAGTAACAGCTTAGCCCAGGTTATCCTAGGTCACCTTAGCTTTGCGCAGACTAAGTGGAAGCAACCTGGTCAGAAAACAGGAGACAAATTCGAGTTTTTCACATGTAAAAGGACAGGAGAAACCCTTATCTTTTTTACACTAAGGTAAGAGAAACATGTCCAATAGATTATGGCTTTTTAAAAAACAATTTTTAACATGAAAAGAGGGTCAGGATCCAGACTGCATTCCTCTCTTTGAACCGATATTCTGCAGAGCGTCCATCTGCAGATGCGCAGCCTCCTCTCGGAGCCACTGCTGAACTGAAGCACGTTTCCTCCCCAGCAGGCAGCTCCCCTAGCTTTGTTTTTGGAAGAATCTACAATGCTGATCTCATTTAAGTATTTTTCTTTTTTCATACTCATTTTTATTTTCATTCTCTACTCGCATAATCATCATTTCCACACATTTCATATCAGTGTAACCATGAATCCTATCATATCTTTTCTGCATTATTCTTATCGTATTCTTTAATGGAATCGGTCAGTAAAATTATTTCCATCCGCTAAAGCAAAAGCTTCTTATCTTTGGGTTGCCTTCTTGGGCTCCTATGGTTTCCCAGGTACCGCCTGGGTTCAAGAGCCGGCATCCCCCCGGGAGCACACCAGGACAGCCCTGGCTTCAGTGGTGACAAGTGCCACTTGTCACTCCAAGAGCAGTACCGCAGCCTTTCCTAACCTGTTTTCTCAGCAACACCGCAGCTGCCAAGTGATATTTTTTACTTCTCTTCCTCACAACGCTATGTTCAGAAACTCCTGCTAGCAGAGCACATGCGCGGCAGCCGCAGGAGACACCCACATCCCCAAACCCTGCAGCTCAAATCACTGCCCAGCGGGGGTTTCCTGGGCAGCCTGGCATTTCCTCTGACACCAGCCAAATCTCTAACATCTTTTGGCCCGATGACAATCCTGGCTGAGTTTTTTCTGCCCAGGCTTGACCACCGGAGATGTTATCCCAATGGGCAGTGCTCCCAGCGGTGTGTCTCAGAGGTAGCAGCTGGTCAACCTCTTGCTGTTTGGGGCTGTGCCTTGCTTTCCACTGCCTGGTTCAGATGGGACGGCTGAGCTGCACCGAGCCCATGCCAGCGCTGAGACATGACCCTTTGGGAACACAGCCCACCCAGAAAACAGAGGAGCAAGCCTTTAAAAACCTTTGCTGTGACCTACAATCTGCAAACAAAGGGAGAGCAGAGAAGTCTCCTCAGCTTGTCCCCATCGCAGCTCTGCCTCGAACACAACCGCCTTCAGTTGCTGGCATCGTGCCGGCAGCTTCGCTCTGCTGCCTGCTCAGGATAAAGAGCACAAAGCCACGGGGCTGGCTACAGAAAGCACCAGCACTTTAGGTAGCCCGGGCTGCCCCAAGGACTGCAGCAGAGGGAAGTGGCTGGCTGTGCGTGGCAAGGTTGTGCGGAGCAGACCGAGCAACGGTCGGAAAACACATTCCCAGAAGTACTTCTAAAATCCAAACTAAGTTTCAAGCTGCACAGAGGTCCAAATGATGGACTCCAGTGCACTGAGCCAGCACCGTGCTCGGCGCTGCAGTCAGGTCATTCCTCCCTCCGCTGCATCGCTGGAGAAGATGACCTGCTCCCCTAAGTGCTGTGACAAGTCCATCCTTCCTTGCTAACAGCTACAGAGCTTTCCCCTACCTAAACCACAAGTTAGGGAAGACACACGTCTTGGTGGCCTCCAGCTACTGAATTATGATAAACAAATCCCCGTTTACCTCCTTGTTTCTGGATTAGCACTTTGCTCCAGTTCAAGCTGTCACCCCAGTGAAGGAGCCAAGGCAACAAATGCAGTCTCAAAACAAGGTGTAGCTTGGCTCCCAGCTGATGGGCAAGGCACCAAGATTCACGGCACTGGGATAATGAGGATGCGATTTATTGCATACTTCAGCAGAAACAGTTTGTTACATCTAAGGATTGAAACGTCATTAATAAATAAAGCACTATGTGACTAATCCAAATCTCCACTGAACACATACCAGCCAAACTGCTGTAAGGAACTATGTAACACCCCCAAGTCTATCAGCAGAGCCCATCGTCACAGGACACCCAGACACAACTGCTTTGTCCTTGGACACGAGTGTGCCAGTACGATGCCATTCCACATTGATCCGGGTTAGCCCCCAATCCAGCCGACATAAGGCAGAAGGCACAAGGAAACACCTGAGCATATTTTATGCACTGGTAGATGAACTTTCCATATTGGCTTTAATACAGGCTCATATTTTTCAGCTACCACGTGCAAGCAAAGGGACGAGCACAGCCGGACCGCGTTCTTTGGTAGTGCTCTTCTCTCTGGCACAGCGACAGGATCAGCTACAAAAATATTCAGAGAAAAGCATCCACAACATCCATGTGCACCCTAGCCTCCTGCGGGTGTTTCGCCAAGAGGGTGTTTGAATCCCACTTTCACTTACTGGTACTAAAGATGGAATTTCCCAGCCGTGCGGGACAGACCGGGGAGTGTGATCCACACCTTGTTCACTATGGTGATAAAACAGAAGCACAACCGTCCGTAAGTGCAAGGGCGAGCAGAGGGAGCTCCCATGGGATGTGCTTGTCCATCAAGTTGCCCTGGGCATCAGTAAGAAGAGACCTCACAGTTTCATGGGAAGCTGATGCTAGAGCAGCTTTTCAAAGCAGTGTTGAAGGTCATGGTGTTACTATTGCGAACAGGAAAAGCTCTTACCTCTGTTTCAATGTTTGGTACTGGTACTGCTCATGCACCCTAATATGAGATAACACAGCTATATAATCTGACATTTCAGATCCAAGTATGACTTTTAAAAACAGGAGGACATTTTAAATTATCCCTTACCTTTGCCTTGCTCCTTTCCAAGTACAACCCATGCTGAGCACACGCTGCAAAGGGGCTGCTTTCCAACTGACAGTCTATTACGGAGGGAACTGACGTTTTAACGTAGCCAAACCAAAAAAGCAGTCACAAGCCCAGGATGAAATATGAAAACTATCAGGCCCTTCTATCCCCCCCCCAATAAAAGAAATAGCTAAGAAAAAGAGAATCAAAATAGTCTGAAATAAGGCATTCTGATTCCTAGATAATCTGGTAACAACTGAGCCAAAGAGAAGGCTTTGAGTAGGAGTCCCTTCAGGAATATGACTTTTTTGGTGAAAAACAAATTAACAGAACATAATTTCTGAAGACTGTATTTTTGTAGGCAAGAGAAGGAGATGTGCCCGAAGGGGTATGGTTATGGGGCAGCAAGGCTGTGCTGCGGACACCCTGGCCGGTCCCCGGGACGTCCTTGCTGAGCCATTCTGCCTCTGAGCTTCAGCGGGGAAGACAGCAGAAATGGGGAACTGGACCTGGGGGTGAGAAAGCCTCCTCAGGAGGAGCAGAGGGCTGAGCGGTGCTGCACATCCTCGCATGCTGAAGACCTCCTCACCTGAAGCTGCTCCCATAACGTATCTGACTGCAGAGGAAATGAAAGTTACTGCCACCTTGCAGTGGAGTTACTGAATTGTGCTGTGCTGGGCCATTAGTTACGTGACAGCCTTCCTTTAATAATCTCAGTCATTCACGTCAGCGGCTGCAGCAGCTTTGTACCTCCCGAGATGCACAAAGCACCAAAGCCACCATTTGTAAATACAAGGAGGTGACAGGTTGGATCTAAACGGGCAAAACCTGTGAGTGCCTCAGCAGGTGGGAGAGTATGCCAGTGGGAGGAAGACGCAAGTGGAAAAAGTTATAGAAGTACAGTGAGAGCAAAACCTGCCACTGAAGCACCAATGCCGCGGGACCACAGAACGAGCCAGCCCTTGGACTCAGGTGAGCTGATCGGAGGCTGAGACAGGTATTAATTTCCTAAAAGACCTGTGAGTCTTGTTTGTGGTTGTCTTGTTAACGCACCACTGTGTAGATACAAAGCAAAAAATACATTTTGCAGATGAAAAGATGCCTCAGGCCACCGAGCAGGTGGCATTAACTACGCAGATTTTGGTATGCTCTTTGGCTGAAGTGACTTCCCAATAACTCCTGACGCCAGCAGTGAACTGAGCCACAAAGCCAACCTGCCTGGAGAACAGAAGAGAGGGAAACCGCACCAGCGAGTGGGCTCTCTGGAAACGTGGGAGATGCTGGACAACACACAAGAACACTTCCCTCCTGCGCGTAGTGGTTTTGCTCCTGGCAAAGCCTCAGAAACACTGGGTGGCTTTTACAGCTTCTGGATTCACTCAGAAAGAGAGGGTGAATGCCAAAGCTGTGTTACACAAGCTTCAGTGCTGTACTCTGTAGGAAGACATCAGTTACAACAGGTAAGGTTTAGATCTGTATAAGGGGAAGGTGGAAAATCAAGCAAGTTTGTAAAATATCTCAGCCCAAAGAGTCAACCTTGCCATGTTCGTGTTGTAGGAATCTTGATCAGATACCAGGTAACAACTCAAGTAAAATTAAAGTAAGACACAGTATTAATCTCACAAATATCGTGGCAAGAGGAAGAGCACAAGAAAGAAGTTGTCCTGCTCACGATGATCTGTACGAAAGGTGGACAGTGCCTGAACATTGGACAAAGAAAAAGAAAACCCCTCAGAAGAGCACTGGGAGATTGAAAGTCCCCAAAAGTACCTGTGCCCACGTTTCGGCTGGGATAGAGTTAATTGTCTTCCCAGTAGCTGGCACAGCGCTGGGTTTTGGGTTGAGTAGGAGAAGGATGTCGGTAACACCCTGATGGTTTCAGTTGTTGCTCAGTCGTGTTTAGAGTAAGCCAAGGGCTTTTCAGCTTCTCCTGCCCAGCCAGCAAGAAGGCTGGAGGGGCACAGGGAAGTTGGGAGGGGAGACAGCTGGGACAGCTGCCCCAACTGGCCAGAGGGGTATTCCATACCATGGGGTGTCATGCCCAGTATATAAACTGGGTGAGTTGGCCGGGGGAGGAGCGCTGCTCGGGCATTGGTCGGTGAGTGGTGAGCAATTGCATTGTGCATCCCTTGTTTGGTGTTTTCCAATCCTTTTATTATTATTATTGTCATATGATTATTATTTTCTTCCTTTCTGTCCTATTAAACTGCCTTTATCTCAGCCCAAGAGTTTCACTTGTTTTTTTTCCCTGATTCTCTCCCCCATCCCACTCAGGGTGGGGGGGGAGTGAGCAAGCGGCTGCGTGGGGCTGAGTTGCTGGCTGGGGTTAAACCACAACACCTGAAGCATCAAACAATGAATATCAAACAGCAGCTGTTTGTCTTTGGAACAAGAAAACTTGCAGTGGATCACACAGCTGTGCGAGAGTCTGCAGACCCCCAAAGAGTTGCAGCGTGGCCAGAGCTGCACAGACACAGACGTGAACACTGAATCCATTTCTGATATACCAATGTTGAACATCGCACCGCTGGGCAAGCAGATATACTTAATTTGAACACAGGAAAGCACTTCTTAATAGAGCAATAAACAAAGTGTCTAAGAGAGAAACCTAGAAAAGATAAAGCCTCTTGTAGCCATCATAAACATGTCCTGTGCTTGGTTTTACCACGGAGAAGCACTCATTGAAAGTGCCCTGTAAGTTCACTTCCCTGGAAATCACAGAGGAAGTTAACACACTTACCGGTCACGCATGTACCTTCACTGACTCATATACACAAATGCACAAATTTTTCAAGGCTAGTTTCCCATCATTTGCAGAGTCCTTTGGGTTTGTGTCCTGTACGGAAGACGTTTCGCTGGAAGTTCCCGAGCACTGACGATACACACAGAGGTCTGGTAAATGCCGTGCTGTCTCAAGTGAAAAAGCAGCCGGAGAAGGGCAGAGCTGGAGGCTCCAGTCTGCCCCGGACGGAGGCAGAGCTGCCAGACAAAATCGACCCAATGCAGGAACTCCATGTAAAACCTGTCACATCTCGACCTCTGCACCGCAGACCATGTATTGGTGGGACGGTGGGACAGTGGTACTGTCAAAAGCAGCTTGGCGGTTCTGCCCTCCCATTCCTCCCATTGCAGTCTCAGACACAGAATTCACAAACTACATAAAATCAGGTAGGTCTTGGTGACCGAGAAACATTTTGTAACACTAAAAAAAACCAACGAAAAACCCTAACCAAAGAGACCTGCCTGACCTCAGACAAAGCGTGGACTGTGGCTACCAGAGGTAGCACTCAGCAGTGAAATCTGGCAGATAACAATTAAGATGATGAGCACAGAGTGGTCAGTGCAGTTGGCTCCAAGCCCCTGCTATTAAATTAAGATTGAGCTCTTTGCTTTCTTTAAAAGCACCAGGATACTAATCTCCATGGGGTTACAGAATTATAACAAGAACACCAAAAAAAGGTTTAAAAGGACAAATGAAGATAAATTGGGGATTGAAAAAGCCTAAGCAAGGGATCAAAGCCATTGTATACTGGCCCCAGAAGAACTGGAAGCTGTTAAGGCTAGCTTTACAGACCAGAAGCACAGGTCAAATAAAGCAAAAGAGGCCACACCGGTGGCATGGAAAGAAGGCAGCACGGATTTCTTTCTGCTGGCTGGAAAAATCGAAGTGTTGGGACTTACCTTCAGCCTCGCACTGCCAGGGAACTTTAACAGCTCAGGGAATTCCAGATGTGGACATCAATCAATATATTTTCCCTGGGAATCTATTCTAGTATTGATTTGAGGTCTGTAATATTATTACATTTTCTTTTTTAAAAGCTTTTAATCCACCTTTAAATCTCCTCTTTGCAGACATGAGCTGAGCACGGATGCAGCAGTATCTGTCACTCATGTTCAGATAAAGTAGTTGGTGTGGCAGATCTTCAACCACGCTAATAAAACACTAAACCTTACATTTCCTTCCTATTAAATCTGCACTTACTGGGCACACTGCCGTGAGAGGGGCATGGAACACTATTTTCCCTACCACCTTTTAGTCCACTCACATTCTCGAAGCGCTGCTCTGAGATTTAATTGTACACATTCACTCTGGCTTTAACGACTATGATGGAAGTAATCAAGTCCTCAGCAACCAGTCCGCAGAAGAGTCCGTGTGTACTCCTGCTCTAGAGAAACTGATCCCATGCAAAGCAGGAGTCTTGGATAAAGATCCCCAGACACTGAGCTCTGGGTGGGCCCATTCCCACAGAGCATTCCTTTGCCTGAAGGAGCATCACCAGCCCACGTATTCGTGAAGAAAATAACAAAGTACAATGTTCAAACTAACCAGTTTCCTGAAATACAACGCTATAGACAGTGAGTTTTTCCAAAGCTTGTGGGAAGCTCGAGCCAGTGAGTCACAGAGGTGCAGGCTAGTTCAGACGCAACGAGGTAATAACCACAAAATCTTCAGGCAGACCTGTAGTTTGACACTGACATCGAGGCGAGGGGTTACCTCAGCTCACCAGCAAGGGATGGGGAAGACCAGGGTGGAAGAAGATGGAATTAGAAGCTCATTGGCAGGGAAGATGTAGCAAATGGAGAGAACAGGAGATACAGGGTCACAGGCAAGGCAGAAGGGGGCAAAAGGGAAGTTAACAAAAACCCGAAAGATCAGCAGAAATGATATGACAGTGTCCCGCTAATACATGCCCAGAGAAAGACCTATGAGAAGGAAGATGTGCAGTTGTCAAGAAGAACTGAAGTCACCTTCCTCTCCACGGTCAATGGGGAGGACCCAGCTACGTTCCAGGCTTACAGCCTGTCGCACCAAGAAACCAGTGCTGATGGCCAGGCGTCCTCCTCGCTCCAGCTCCGCGCAAGCCAGCTCCACTTGCTGGAGTTCTCCAGCAGCGGAGGTCCAAGCTGCGAGGACAGGCGCAGCCCCACCAGTGTCCATCAGATGTGCTGCAGAGGAGCCCACTCGAAAGCAAGTCCTCGGTCACGAGTGGCTCCACGCCTGCGTCTCCTGGTGCACCACCCGGCAGGTTTGCACGGTGCTTGAGAAAGCGTCTCGAGGGAATTTTGATAAGCCACAGCACAGTGACTGCTCTGCGGACACTGAACCCCTCTCAACCTTTTCCTTCTTCCCCTTTCCCTCTTGAGACGAGCGGTGCCGCTGCCGCAGCCCTGTGACAGCTCCCTCTGAGAGGGACCTCATAAGCACACAGCAAACAATTACAATTATTAAAACACAGACAGCAAACGAGTACTGGTATAATCTGACACCTTGAAGCAATGCCCAGCACAAGCAAGGAAAGGAGATGGCACGTAAGTGAGACTAATACCATGAATCCTATTTTTCAACAGGAGTGTTTTGTGTACTTCTGTGTTTAGTTCATTGCGTTGTTGATGGCAAGCCAGCACGACAGGCAGCCAAGTGCCATTTCAGTTATGATAAAATATTGGAAGATATTAGGCATTGTGAGCACAGGCGAAATTAAATTTACAAATGCCATTCATAGCGGAAGGCCACAGTGAACAGCAGCTCGACTCTAAAACCTGCGTTCCAGCTACAGCAAAGGAGAGGTGCCCAGACGCTGCGGCACGGGGCACGGCTGGTTCCTCCAGCACCCGCCATGTTAGCCCCTTCAATGGATGCAGCAGGCCACTTAAAAATAAGTGTCTGAGCAAGGAAGGGTATCACACAGGTCACACAACGTTCAGCCCTCACACCTCTGCGGGGATCGGGGGGCTGGTGGGGGCACGGGAATTACACCGGCCCGGCACCACTTTTAAAATATACTGAGCTTTACTCTTCGCAGACTCAGATGGTTATTTGGTTTGGAGACCTCAGAAAATGTGTATTGGAAACATTTCACCTGCGGTAGCCTGCTGGAAGATTGATGGTTACAACTATGGCCAGAACAGGAATGTGCTCTAAATAAGAATTTAAAGGCAGGTAGTCCTCTGGCTGCAAGCGATGTATCTGTTGCTTCAACAGCTGAAATACTGAAGACTTTGTATTTCACATACCAAGTGATGCTGGGACCAGGCACTGCATAGCAGAGGCTGGAGATATTTAGTGTGCAAAAGACAACTTCACAGCACCTGCCAAACGGTGCCACGGCGAGCAGAGCCACGGAGAACTTGGCGCCAGCAGAGCCTCCTCCATCACCTACATGAAATGCCCCTGCCTGCTCTGAAGAAATACATCAGCGCGCACCTAATGGCCTTGTCCATCGCAGAAGTGACGTGGCCGTTGTAGGCTCCAGACAGATGCTGCTTTTCAGGCTGCCATAAGAGTCCTTCAGCGATTTGTCGAGAGCAGCCTGCTAGAGAGCACTGCCTCCTGCGCGAGGAGCTGGGCAAGTGCGAACCCCAGGTCCTGGCCAAAATTAGATTATAACCTCAAACCACCTGGAAAGGAAGGGCACTGCTAAGGCTTCACTTTCCAGTGCATGTGGGGTTTATGTATTACTTCCTACCAAATTATAAGATCTTCTAAAATAGATTAAATAGCAATTTTAAAACACTATTGCTGAATATGATTTATTTTTTTACATTTTATCCGGCTATAACTCCTTTCACTGCTTAAATGGCTGCTCCTCCAATATATCCCCTATTCCTGTTTGGTCTCTGAACTTTGGCCAGTTATTTTTCAGACGGTTATTAGTGTTACTTTACTGACAAGCTTTGTCCTGAATTCCTGGGATGGTTTGGGGCCAGGCCCGCAGCCTCCCGAGGGCACCCCAGCATCCCCACCGCTGCTCTCCCCTGGGTGCTCGGGCGCTTCTTTTGGCACATAGTGCAGGAAGTCACCACATGAATAGGTGACCAAGGTTTTCTGATGTATCATCTTTGCCCAGCAAAGCTAATTAAAAGCTAGTGACATTTCTGTAATTAACTGCTTACTATTCTGAACATAATATGGGGGTTAAATGGTCCTATTATGTTAGATCAACATTTTATCAAAGAGCTTCAGGAGTTCTGTGTGGGTTCACGCATCCCACAATCGCATGGAGAATTAGAATAAAATTATAGCACAAATTTAACTCGTACATATTCCCTCTGGGTCCATTTTGAATCTCTTGTGCTAAGTTTAGTGATTTACCGTTGGCACTGTGATTTTAGAAAGCCTTGTGACGGCAGCAGCCCCTACGGCTCTATTTATGGTACCTTGCCAGCAAGGCTGTCTTCAGTCACTTGTGAGCTTTGCTAAACAGTGTCCGCACAGGCTGAGCTTCTCCTCTCAGAGTTTTTGTGTATATACTCGTTTCAACCATAACAGGATAGCTATTAGCCGTTTCTGAGGAAACTGTTACTCTATAGTTCAAAAAAAAAAGTCATTGCTCAGCATAACCTGCTTTATGGCAAGGACTTTATATCGCATAGCCCTTAGCCAGCTCGGATTTGCGAAACTAGGTTTCGGGGGGGGGGTGCGTGTGTGGGAAATATTTATCATTTCACTTCAGTTCATCTGACTGACACTTCACCACCGAGAAGCGATGAAGCCCTGCTCTCCCAGGGTCTGCACCCCGGGCACCCCCTCCACCCGGTGCCGCAGGCTGCCGGACCGCAGGCTGAGCCGCCAGCGAGGGACTCGCTGGCGTGATGCGGATCTCTACGACAAGCAAAAGCTCGTGGGAGAACGCTGCAGAGCAGCTCTGAAGGCAGGCGATGCAAAGCAGCTCAGAGCTACTTGCTCGGCGAGTGCTGGCCAGCCTGGGCACTGGAGAGGGGGAAAAACCCAGCACACCCCTGAAAAAAACCTGCGTGTCTTTATGATGATAAGAGGTCACAAGAATTACACAAGCTCCTAGAAAAATATACAGATTCAATCAGGGGTTTACATGACTTGACTTAATTCTGGCCGTTTATTTCACTTTGTTTTTGCTAGAATTGATTTGATTTAATTCTGGCTCCTCTGAGCTTGAATTTTGCAATACCATTAATGCACTTCCAATGTAGTTTTGTGCAGGTCCAATATAACACCATATCTAATTCTAATTAATAACACTCATAGAAGTATACAAATTCTTCTGTATCCACTATAAGCATCCCAAAATCTAATGAACTTGTGATGAACACAGTATAGGTAATTGGTTAATTAAAAAGGTGTGTATTTCACACCGCATGGCAGGATGTTGGCTACAGGGAACAGGACGCTAAGCTCAAGAAATTAATGGGAGTTAGGAGGGAGCAATCCATAACATCTGACTGACAGACCAAGGTACACCTTATTTATTAACAGAATCTATAGCAAAATGGAGGCCAGCATGCTGATGGAGAGCTTCATCAAAAAATAGTGTCAGTCCTACATTACCTAAATTACACCTAGATCCATGCTTAACTGCATTGGATTAGCCTAAACAGGAGTCCCCTCTCAGAAAATAATGAGCTTCACACCTGACACCGGAAGAGATGGGGATGAATTCAAGAGTGCTTTGACTCCTAATCAGGCAATTATATTTTCTTCTTGGTCCTGAATTAATTAAAGAAGAGCTTCAGCATTAAGACACTTTTACAATAAAACCAGATTCACGACCATTTGTAAAAGGCAGAGTGATCCATGCAAATAGGAGATTTCCTGAGACGGACAAAGACCAGTCCCCAGCCAATTCCTCCTCCCAAAGTGATGAAAAGGAGCAGTGCTGGGCAAGTACGGACATCTGGGCTCGTCCTATCTGTTTGTACAGGCTAGCAGGAAAGCCTGGCAAAATTAAAAGGTTTTTTATATCTAATAAGAAAAAACCCAAATCTTTCCACCTTCACTGAGCTCATCTTGACGATTCAGAGCCCTGCATACAATCACCTCCCGGGTTCGAGCTGTCAGCAAGCCAGGTCTGAACCCACCACCACCCAACATGTCCCGGAGCCCAAAGAGCGGTTTGAGATACTGTGCCAGCAACCCCCTGTCCTCTCTGCACAGGCTTTCACCTTTTAACAGAAGCATCAGCAAACAGATGAGAAAGTACCAGCTGGTTTCTAACCTCCTTTTAGCCTTCTTCCTAAGTCGCAGATACACCTAGGTGAAAATCTCAGCTTCATCAAAGGCTCTGACTCCGTCCTCATGGAAGGAACTACCTTAGACTAGCTATAGCCGAGAGAGGCTTTACACCTGACTTTGCAAACACTGCCTCACACAACCTGAGCCTGTTCTGCTGCTGACCCTGACCACGGCCCCCTGCTCGGCCAACGCACCCAGCCTCTCTGCATTTAGCCCTTCCACCAGACCACGGCAACTGCTCCTGCCAGAGCCTTCCCCACTGAGGAGTTCATGAAACCAGTCCGAGATGGGAAATGAAGCAAAGCTCCTCTATATCGCCGCATGGATCACAAGTGCTGGAGCATCCACCCCCCCTGCAGCACATCCACGAATCCCAGACCGAGCCAGGGAATCATTTAAGCTTTATTTTTATTTTGGTGAGAAAGCATGAGGGGGTTTTACTCACCGAGTGGCACGCCCATCAAGGCGGCAATATACACCACACATCTGCTGATTCATTCTGTATGTACACTCATTAATGGTTTCTTAAATCTACAGAGACACAGCAAGCACAGAAGTATTTTTTCCCCCCAGTTTACAGCCCAAGCTAGCGTGACACCAGGGCCCGACTGATCACCGTAATCACTGTGGGAGGAAGCTCAATACAGGCTAACCCTCCTCTTTACTTTACTTATACCAATTGCTTTGGTTAAGAAACACTGAGAGTGCTTTGTTCTTTACTTACGTAGCGATCAGAGGGGCTCCAAGCTGCACGGAGGTTCAGGGGGCTCCTTGCAGCAGCGATCATATTCTGGCAAGCTCTCCTCGACAGGACGGACGCCTCGATGCTCCCCACTGGCAGCGATGTGCACACCACGCAGGGGGGCATTGCTCACGCGAGTGCAAGTGTGAGGTGAAAAAAGGCGAGAATGGCAAAACTCTGAAGTCAAAAGCAAGAAAATGTAACTCTTCTCTGCCTGCAGACCCTTACCTAGCCTAGCCATACCTGCTGCACGCTGCAGAGACCCATCGACCAAAGCCTCTGCAGGGAAAGAAGAAAATGGGTATTTCTGCTCTAGCTTCCCTGACCCATTACTGAAGGGGTTTCCCCTAAACATCAATTCAAAGGAGGTATTTTTGGCATTGACAGCAGAAACAGTTCACAAGGTTATGACGAGAGATTTTTTCCCCACGTAGGGGCCCAAGAAACCCCAGCTTTTTCTGACTGGGTGTAAAATCCCCCTCTCAGCCAGCCTCACCCCCTACGTGCACGGCTGCTCCCTGCTGCGGGACGTGACTCTCCTCGGTGCTTTCAGCTGGAGCTCCGTCACTACGCACCCCAGGGCACGGGCGGTGTAGCTGGCTGCTTTCTGCTCCTTGGCCACAAATAGTGTTCAGTCCTATCAGAAGACTGAGGCAGTTGACTACATACAGAGAATAACCATAAGCCTTCATTCACCCCCACCAAAATGACAGAAGACAAGAAAAAAGGAGCAATGGGAGTTTCCACAGCCAGCTCCCAGCGAGCTGGCTGCCTTGCACAGCCGGTGGCACTTCTCAAATCACATCTCGCAAACAGGTACAGTTAATGCCCAGCCTTGATGGCAGTAAGACATGCTGTAAATGTCAAAATGCACTGAGAAAGGCAATGAATCACAAAGTAATCAGGAAAGTACAGTAAATCTACCCCAGCCTATACCAGAGGCGGGCTCTTTGGTGCAGTAAACATGCCAACATCAGAAATTTTTTCTCTGGTTCTTTGAGTATTGGAGATTTTTTTAGATAGTCTTGTGTAACAGCACTACCCAAGAAGTGACCGGTCGCAGGTCAGCACTGTAGCACTTTACAGAGTTTTAGTGACATTAAGTTTCTTCCAAGAACAATATATTCTGCAACAGCTGGTTAAAACAGGAGAATGATTTACACGCACACACACACAAAAGTTATTAAAAATTCTGTCCATCTGTACCCTGAGGAGGTGACACCACTTCTGGAAGACACCTGATGCTGCCTCTCAAGCTGAGTGTTTAGACGGACACGGCTACGACCCAGCTTTACGTGCAGCCTGCTCCCTGCTGAGAGCTGCAGGTCCGCGCCAGGCTCGGCGGGCGACGGTGACGCAGAGCCTGTCCTAACCCCTCTTGCCCTGGTGCTCCCTGCGGTCAGGGAAAGCTGCAGAACACAGCGCAGAAACACTGAGATGTGTCGTGTCTATTAAAAGCTGCCACAGAGATCCAGTGACCCTCTGGCTTGGAACAGACCCAAACCCCAGTTTTAAGAGGTTAAATACAGAGCTGGAACACGCTCCCTCTGAAACCCAGCCTCTTAATGTGAGTAGATCTGGACCACAGTATCAGCATTTTTAGTTACAATCTTTTTTTTTTATTAAGGCCAATTAGCTAATACTGTAATTTCATCTTAACTTACAGCATTTATCTTTGCTCTCAGTACGCAGCATTTCTGCAGTCAGGCCATCAGGCACTCACACACCGTGGAGAGGAGCAAGCACGGCCAACAGCGGTGTCCGAGGGCACGCTGTGAAGCCGAAGAGCATGGCCAGTGTGTCAGTCACTAACAGCCCTGTCAAGTACGGGGGAGTGGCGGAAAAAACATTGCTACAAACAGCCACCTCCCATCAGCGATAACGGGCACAGCACACGCTCCCGGTCTCATCAGGAACCGCACTGAAAACGTCCCAAATAATCATTGCTGGCAGTGCGGCAGGGATGGGGACGTCACAGCTCTGACCATGCTCACCCAGGCAGGGATGGAGGAGGTCACAGCTCAGCAGCCCTCAGAAATCAAATAGTTACTTTGCACACCTTGGGAACAATGTGCATTCTTTTTTTTTTTTTTTTTTCAACAGAAAGCATTTTCCTGTTGGTTTGCTGGTGTTTGCCATTTGGGATCTTTTTAATGGTTATTTAATGACACAGTCCCTCCCTGTGCTACTTGCACATCAGTACAGCGCAGGCGCTGCACAGGAGCGGGAAGCGACAGGAGGAATCGGTCTTCTGCAGTTTTGGAAGAGCGCTGAACCCGCAGTCCTGCTCACAGGCACGAGCAGTCCTCTGTCGCTGAGCCGGATGAGCTCTGCAGAGATTCACTCCCAAAAGGCAGAGAGGTAGGACAGCTGCAGCAGCTGCTGCGCGGCGGGTTGTGACCATCCGAGCTCTTCCTCTCGAGCTGCAGGAGCCCCCAGCAGTGGGTGACGGGCAGGCAGGGCCACTGCTCGTGGGTCTGCCCGGCAATCCGCAGGCTAAAGGCCAACTGGGATGGCAGTACTGACGGTTATTAGCTTTCCTCTTCCTCAGGGCGGTTTGGAGAAGTGGCTCGTTGCTGCATGTGGCACTGCATGGCTGCAGCGGCGATGGCCCCGCCGTGCCCTGGGTGATGGGAAGGACGTGGGGCGAGGCACCAGCTGCCTCTTCCTTGGGACAGGGAATTTTAGAAGAAGGATATTAACTTTCCTTCAGGTGTGCGAGCCTGGCTGAGAAAGAGTTGGCAAAGGCTGTGCTGCTAAATGCTGCCAGTAAGGGAACACCTTGGTGTCCTGCCATGGCACACTGCCCTTTGCAGGGAAGAATACAGCCTCTAATTTTGGTATAGAAGGGTATTTTTGTCCCTTCTTTCCTGGTACGCTTTTGTGTGTGCTTGTGCTCTGGAAGCTCAGACACTTGCAACACCATCTATCGGATGTTAGGTTTGCTGTTTCGGTTATTTACTGTTCTTCCTCGGACACAGCTGCCCGGCAATGGCTGGCAACCGCTTCTCGTCTCTCTGCAAACTGCAGGGTCGCTGATGCAAAACAGGAATACGGACAGGAACGTTTCTCTTTGGGCGACACTCAGGGCTTTGTCAGAGGGGTTTAGGTGGATAATAGCAGTTTTGAGTTACATTAATTAAAGGAAATGAGATCAGTTCCCACTTCTAGGTGTGTTGAAATACATTGAGAGAAACATTTTGGCAGCTCCTAGTGAATGGAAACCAGTAACACACACAGCCGTCCTACAGACGGGTACCGTTGTTCTGGCCCCTTAACAAGTCCTCTTCTGATTTTCCCTCCAGGGACTGGACTCACAGGTGGAACAGCCCCCCAACAGTTCAATGTTTAATTTTGGGAACAGGAGGCCCAAGGATTTGCAGAGTAAACCTGGATGACGCTCTCCTAACAGACCCACAGACAGCAGCACTGCAAAGGAAGACAGGGGAGCCGCCGCCGCAGTGCATTGGAAGCAAAATTTGCTGGGGTGCTCCGAAGCCAGGCACACGTCCTGAAATGCTGCCATAAATTATAAATCTGCATATGTGTAGTGGAAAAGATGACCCATTAGTAAACCTTTCAAATATAGATAGCCTCCCAGGAGACGGGGTTGTACATTATTCACAGAAATAACCCTGACGGCACAAAGATTTGTAGAGCATTTCAATCGCCCTGAGATAATTAAGAATTTGTTCAGTGAACAAAACTGGAAACCTAAAAATCACAGCAGCTGAACAAATTATTCCAAAATCTGCCTCATTTGTTTCACGGCGATGTAGATTTGCAGAAAATTAACATAAGACGCAACTTCAGTAGCTTATGTTAAGCTGGGAAATACAAAAAAACAAAAAGCCATACCATGGATCTCCTGGAGACGCTTTGCACAGGAGATCTCAGCACCTCTACTCGTAACTTCTGCTCTAAGCCAACTCTGAAAGAAGCTTTGCCCAATTTTTGGCCCGTCTCTTGAAAAACTACCTATATTGGATTCACAGCATAGCTTTGGTAGTAATTGTACTCAGCATATGTTCAGTCTGCAGTTTTCATCTCCAGTCTCTCTGCGATGGACTACTTTCAGTATCACCAAAATCCTTCTGGTTAAAACGTGGCTTTGGATAATAAGCTCACTCCCTTTTCAAGCAGACCTAGCATCCAAACGAAAAAATCCTTTGCCAGAGGGTATTTTATCCAAGGCTGAGCGTCACATTTCTAGGTAGCTAACATAAGACTACAGACCTAATACTGTATTCCCAAAAGCTAATAACAGGAACTGTTCAGTGATACATCCAGTGCTCTTGAATTTCACAACAGTCCGTCTTTTAACCACAACAGGAGTGACACCTGGCTTTTAACTTCATGCAACATGTAGGGACTTCATAATGTTCCCAAAGATCACTGCTTATATATTTTCTCTGAGAAAGCAGAGTGTGTACAGTTTCTGCTAGAGGTGGCTCTTTTCTGTAAAAAAGGAAGCTGACGTTTCAGCTTCATGAAACTGAGCCCTGCCTTATGCATCTGGCATGCTGACAGCAGATCAAGAGAAATTTGATTTTGTTTCCAGCCACCCCCAGCCTGGAGAGGGGAAAGAAAGATGTGGGAATGAAATTCATACAGCAACTCAAAATAAAAACAAGCCAAACGTGGGGCACTCCCATCAGGAGCATCCCAGAGAGGAGCACCGGGTCTGTCATCTGCATGCTTCATACTTTTCATTTGTTTTTTCAAAACACCATTTTCAAATACCCTATAAAGGAAGACACCCTGTCAAATTGCTGCTTTGGCATTCAATCAACAGTAGTACCACTTCTAGGCTCTGACGTTCCGGCTCACTTTCTTGAGGTGTTGCGCGCCCTGTGGTGGCCACGCAAACCTTGGGAGCAGCAATTCCCTCCGAGGCACGCCACAGGCTGCTGCCCGGCCGGTGGCCTTGCTGCTCCGAGCCTGACAGCCATCTCAGCAACCCTTAGCACTGCCGCCACGCTGACCTTTGCAGCTGCTGACATTTGGGGAATTTGTAGAGCAGCAAGCTGCAGTAAATCTTGTCAGAATTAATGTAAAAGTAGACACACTCATTAACATCCTCCCTCAAATAAGGGCTGGCTGGCTGGCTATGGCGTTGTTAGAGACACCATTTGTCGTCACTGTCTGCAACGCAAAGCTGGAAGGTGAGCGATGCACCCGGACATCGAGCCTGCCGGCCCAGGCAGACAGCGTGCGCCACCTCCTGCCATCGCGGCGAGGGCATGCCCGGCCAGCCTGGAGGTCCCAAGGCCAGAACAACTACTGGAAACAAGCAGACGTGTACCCCGCGCCCATGAAGTCTGATCCTCTGTCCCACTGGAGACCCAGGGTCTCAGTGTCGCTACACCGGCAACATGGGGTAGACCTTTTCTGTGCATGTTAAAAAAAACCCCACCTCTTCAGAAAAGGTCATTGAGGCACCACAGTTTGTTACAGACTCATCACAAATCCACCCGTCAGCTCCAAGGAGTTCTAACGCTCCTGTCCTTATGCTGCTGCTGCTTTCCCTTATTGTGCTTTCAGATCAGGGCACAAGAGAGACGCTATCAAAACCGAGTGTAATTAGTGATCTGTGAAGTGCTCGCAGGGTCACGAACCGGTCAGCCCCCTGACCTCTCCTGAGGATGTCGTCCCACCGGGGCTGACTTCAGATGAAGCCCAACAGCTCGTCCTGTGCCAAGCCAGGGTCCTTGTGACCCCTTCCTCCCCATAGCTCCCCAACAGCTCTCAGCGCTGCCTCACATACCAGCATCCGAGCACACCTCTTGTGAGGGGATTCTCCATGACACACATCTTCCCACTGCAAACCTCAAGAGATCCCAAGCACAAAGGTCTCCATGCCTGCACAGGCTGCAGCAGAGCCAGGACCTGCGAGATGAGCCAGGAAGGAGCTGCTGCCGCGACAGCACCGGGGCAGCCCAAGATGATCCATTTTCCACCCCGAGGACAACGCACTCGCACGAAACAGACTGTGGGCTGAGGCTGGTGTGCCCTTGGCTCTCTTACTGGTGCCATCATCTTACTAATGAAGATCTTACGGTTGCTGGTCAGGGAGTTTGTACTAAACTGTCCCTTAGACTGAAACTCGTGTGCCAGGCTGTGGATTGGCAAGTTGGTTATTTCCACATCCCTCGCTTGTGTCTTGCATAAACTACTTGCGAATGTACCTGCAACAGAACCATTCTAGTACTGCAAAGGGATATGAAACCGTCCCTAACACTCATTTTCTACATGAGTTTCACATGTTCATGTCAACATTGTTGAGACACCTATAAAAACATAAACAGAGAAGTAAAGGTCATGTAAAGGTTGAGGCGATGATGCATATATTAGGTCACTGCTAAAATAACCATTTGTATTATGTCCACATCTTTCATTTACTTGTCAGAGGGACCACAGAACTTTCTTTGATTCAGATCGTTCAAAATAACCCCAGAACGGACTTACAAGCCCCAACTTCACAACAGTTAAGCTGGTGCACCAGTTTCAGGCACTACGAGTATCTTTCGCTAGACACGCTTTCCCCCACGCCGAGGCCATCGCGTCACCTCCCGAATCTGCTTCTGGTGTTGGGCTGCAGGTAAAGAACCGCTCACCTGGACCCACTCCAGAAAGGGCAGTAAGTTCTGTAGGAAATCTCACAGACTGCTGATTTCTGGCAGTTTTTCTTTCCAAACTGTCAACAGGCGGGATAGCTGAGGTTCATTCTGCCTTGCACTCACAGCGAGCTAAGGTGCCAGCAGCACCAGGCAGCGACACGTGCGGCAACCCTGCTCTACGCCATTTGAGCTCCCTCGGTTCTGCGAGCCTTGTTTTCAGAATCCAGGGGGTTCAAGGCCACATAATAAATTAGTAACAAAGGATGCGAACAGCCCTGCGCCATCCGTTAGACCACCTGGGGTCTGATTTCTGGGCAAAGGCAGCCTGCACGATCAATAGGAAGGAGCTACACAAAAAAAAAACAATCACAGCAAACCTTTCAACCATGGGGCTGAACTACAGCCCCAGAGAAGGAGCCAAAGGGGCGGAGGACTCGCCCCGAGGAGACAGAAGCCAACCTCTTCAAAGCTAACAGTTCAACACTTAAGCAATCCCATGAACAAAGACGCAATTAAAAGAGCACAAAAATCCAGATACCCGCTCCAGAGGAGACAAGGGTGCTGGGGTCCCTGCAAAGAAGCGAGGGTGGAGGTAATTACTCCCTACCACACAATTATATCCTTCAAACACACCTTCCTAAGTATTTTCAATTCCTTTGAGAAACCTTTCGATAATGGGGGGGGAAGGGGAGAAGAGAGGGGGAGGAGAGAGGGAGAAGGGAGATAATGCTTTTGTTGGCCAGTCAAATCCATACAATACTGTTGGAAAAAACTGGTAGAACAAAATGATTGTCAGGCAGACACTTGAGCTTCTTTCCTTAACGTAAGTAAATAAATTAATGACTAAATCTAGTTTCACAAAGTAGAAATCCCTGGGGTTTTCAGGCATCAATTAAACATGACAAAAAGTCAAAATGACCGACTGAATTCTTGAAGCAAGTAAAACCCCGGGAAATTCAACACCTATTGAATAGGGCCCTTAGCAACTAGCACTTGATACTGGAGAAACTGAAATTAGACATCAAAATTCATTGTAAGTGCCTAAATGAGGGTGAGGTCATCTCCTTAACTAATTTACTCATTAACATTCATCCATCTGGCCCAATGTGGAAACCTGAGACTGCACTATAAGCCTCTCCTTTCTTTTTTCCCCATTCACTTCAGTAGAAGCTTTAGTTGGTTTCCGCAAGTGTAGATAGCTATCAGGAAAGGCAACATGCCTGGATATACCTATCCTCAATAAGTGCTCCAGTGAGCCTTCAGGATATTTCAGTAATTCATTAAGGGGGGGGGGGGGGGAGGAGTTAC
>JAVKLA010000040.1:21232156-21250744 GCA_034782735.1 Sagittarius serpentarius
TCCCCCTCCTCCTATCCCTATCTGCCCGTGTAAAAAGTCGCTCCCCCTCCCGTTCATAGGCTCCCTCTAAGTACTGGAAGGCAGCACTTTGGAGAAGTTCTCACAGTTGGGGTTTTTTTCCTGATTCTTACGAGAGTGAAGATGTGCAAGCTATGTTCATACTTCTACAATTTCCACTCGATTTGGGGAAATACTTCGTCAGAAATAAATGAAACCATTTAAGCAAGTAGTGTCCTAGTGATCTGGGAGCACTGAGAGCATTCACTGGGATTTGTAGCTTTCTGACAGATTCCACGTTTGATAAAAACCTCTTGATCTAGTAAATGATCCTGTCATAATAACTGCTTCAAAGAAGAAATAAAAAAGCTTCAGAAGCATTAGCTATAACTTTACAATCAATAATGAGCAATGGTTGCTTGGGACTTGATGCAGGATTCTCTTTTTCTTGTTATCTGGAAGTATTTGCCAGGAGGATGAATACCAAAAGAGGGAAGGGAAAGGAGTTTATCAAGCGTGATTCTCTATTAATGATTTTGGATTCTATTTAAGTAAAGCCATCTCAGACAACACCGGAAAGTGTCTCCTCCAGCAATGCAGTTATTTTACTTAATAAGTTCCTGATATCTTAAAGAAATGTATACATTACACTCTGTTTTCACCTAGGTCAGGATTTAAGGTTCCTCACTGGGAAAAGAGAGAGGTCCTCTTGCCGTTGCTGGCAGGACTTGTGCGCTTGGCTGCTCTGCCATGCTCTGCACAGCCCGGAGACACGCCAGCCCCGCACGGAGGGTACAGCCAGGCGGCATGGCTGAAGCACTGAGGTGTGAGGTTTGACAGCGTCTGCCACAGCTCATCGTGCTGTCACTATTTTTGTTTCTATAGGGACACCGTTTCACAGCCTGCTTTAACCACAGTGTTTTATACAGATACGTATTCTTGCTTTTTCCTATTTCTCACTTTCCACATTCATTTTTTCCACCTGCCCTCTAACTTCATCAGGAGAGGACATAACTTTTCTTCCTCACTAGTTATCTCTGACCCTTGGCAATAAGACAGCCGGGGCACAGCAGTCTGGACAGCCCAGGTTAGCCGTGCCGCCAGGGACAGAGCGAGCACCAAACGCCTGGGGAGCGTTAACCCAGGGGCTGGGCACAGACAGGGTGCGCCGGGGCAGATTTGCTAGAATGGGACTAAGAATTTGCTGTCATTTGCAAAGTTTTTTTTAAAATAGAGCCCTCAACACCTGGAGTCTGCACTGAATGCCTCGAGCTCTAATTTAGCACCTCTGTCACCAACAAAGCAGAGACTGTTTGAAGGCGCCTGCTCCCCGATTGCCTCTCTTAATTTACATGCTCTGCTCACAGACAGAGATAAAAACTGTAACACCAGGCACATCATGTCACCGTGGGCTCCCAGTGCCAGTGACAGCCAGGACAGCCCTTGCAATCTGTGGCTGGGAAGCCAGCAGACTAGTCAGCAGCAAACAAAGTGTTTTGAGCTCAGAAAACAGGAACGGGGTGCAGCTACCCATGCCACCCACCTGCGGCTCAGCTGCAACATGGAACTGCTCACACAGTGCATGCAGTCAGGTGACAGACAAGCTTACCCGTGGATGTTAAGGATACGCCACAGAGCTCACTACTTTCTACTTTCTTTGGCATCTTCTGAGTACTCTCCTTGCAGGAAGGGAACCAGAAGCAGCATCTGACCCTACTCTTCCTACTGGATACCTCTGAAATGAGACTAGTGCCAGAGAGCAGGTACAACAGGCTGAACTAAGACAGCAGAGGTAACACAGCAAGCCAGAAACACGTGCCTTGTGTTTATAAAACTGTAAAGAGCGTTTCACAATTCACTGCGATTTAATATTGCCAGTTTGCGACTCATGCCATTACTTACTTTCATTGCCGTGTGTACCGCCAGGGAGATGGCAGGCCGAGTGGATGGAGGGATACGAGAGGACAATGAAGGACGGGTATGCGAGATCTGGAGCACTCCAACAACTATACTCGGGAAAGCAGTTTCTGTGTCTACTGTCAAGAAGCCATGGAGGAGAAGCCAAACTTTGGGATAATCAAGATTAAGTTAATGAGGATTTTTTTCCTTGCCAAGAACGGCTCCAAGTGATAGGGCTGCGACTTTGAGCTGTACGGCTGCCTGAGATCACCGCGCTCTGCTTGGCAGCATGTAAGCAATGAGGCACAGCACAGAAGATCCGTGTGCTCTGGAGATGGTCAGTACAGCTCATGGCATCCTCATGGAAAGGCCGGCCATGTTTGGAGCTACAGCTCCAGCCCTCGCTGAAGGTAAGCGTTTGAAAGAGCATTACCTTCAAGCAACAATATCAAAAAGAGCAAAGAACAGCATGAGATCATTCTGCTAGCTCACAACAGCTCTATGTAAGGCATGATCATTGCAAAGGACTTGCCGAAGAGTCTTAAAAGCATAATCTCTCTGACGCATAAACGGCATTCCTGCTTCTAAGTCACCCAAGGGATTCTAGGAGTGGCACTAGGACAACACTGAAGGTCAGGAGACAGGAACCTGGTAAGAAACATGAGGATCCAAAACTAAACAGAGTTTACATAAAAGAAGATGCAGGTGGCATTTATGCTCTGTTCTTAAATAGGAGCAGCCCACCAACACCACCGAGGGACAGAGATGGTTCAAGGGGTTCAAGAAAACGGAGCATGTATCGTCAGCTTGGTTAAAAATCTACTTTTTTGACCTGGTCTATGACCTCCTGGCAATCCATTCACTCTCACACCAAGGCACTGCAGAGACACTGTCAAGCTGGCTTACACCCAGAAAAACCCACAAAATTAAAATCTCCATGCCAAAGTCAAGTGACTTGCTCACTCCTCTCCGGTAACACAGCACCTCCCCACTGTACTGATCCCGTGGGGGAGTTTCAGACTCCTGGGCCTTTATTTGTTGAAGCCCAAGGAAAGATCTTTAGAGTTTTTTCCTCATCCAGCTGTAATTATAACTCGAATTTTAACTCATACAATTAAACAGAACTATTGAAACATGCAAACAGGAATTATGAAATCAAGGATCTCCTATTTCTCTTTCAAACTCTCATTAATTTCTGGATATTCAGAAGTTTAGGATATCACAGGAAGGCATTTGTCATGGATTTCTTTTACGTGTGGGATCAAAACAAAACAAAAAAAATCCTTAGGTTACAAAAACACTGCAGAAGATGGACAGATTATGTAGTAAGAAATCCCATCATCTCTTCCCAGCCTAAAATAAGAAGAAGCAATAAGTGATTGACAGCAAACTATAGTCAACATAGAAAAAAGTCTTCATACATTATGATTCAGTTTTTCCTTTGTTGACTACAGTTTGCTGTCAATCATTTACAGCTTTTCTTTATTTGAGGTAGGGAAAAAGGTTGCTGTCTCTTTCTTCCCTAGCAAGCTGTCTGTTTTCTTGCGTGCACTTTCTACCCAAGGTATTTAAATGTTCTCATCTTGTACTTAACAGAACTATATAATAAACCTCCCAATTACCTTCTACCCTTTTAAATGTCAAACCAATCAAAAGGTTGAAAGGGGAAAATTAAAGCCTATTTTCAGAAGAGCACACTTACTAATGTATTACTGACCTTCATGAGAAGAGTGAGCTAACGTGACTTTTTTCAGTACATATCCTGGCTTCCAGCCTACAGGATGAATTCAGAAGTGTGGGATCCATTGCAAAAATGACTCTTGGAAAATTTAATCATACTAAATCTAGGTATCTACCTAAAACTATGATATGTGGTGGGTTCTGGTTTCAGTATTACTTCTGTGACTTTGATAAGCTGCAAGATAATTTTGTCTGGGAGGAGCAAAGGAAGAACGGAAACCAGATTCATTATTAGAAGAGCTGTCTACATCACTGCCTCATGCGGCTAGAGAGGTGTGGGAATGAAACTGGACTGTGCAGAGCTGCCATTGCAAAACATTTCCCAGCAAGGCATGACTTGCACCTGGCTCGCAGTCCGGGAAGACGACAATCAGGCCCTTCTACCAATATACTTTTTAAAGCTTTTTCTGCATATTAGAACAAGAGAGTAAAACTATATATAGGAGAAAGCAAAATGCTCACCATACATGCACCCAACCAAGGCCACAACAAAGCAAGGGCCTGTTTGATGTGGATATTATTAATCTCTTAATCCTTTGCAACATGCCATCACTCAAAATACGTACATGGGCATTTGGGCCATGAGAATCAGTGGTGGTTTTTCCCTAAGGCTTAGCTCAGCAGCCTTTAGCCTCCCACAAAAACCTCTCCATGCACACAGTTCCTCTGGTAGGAGCAGGGGTGTCCTCGCTGTGCTACAGGTGCCACCTCTAACCTGCTTCACCACAAATTCCCTGCTGTCCTGTACAGAGCACAGCGCAGTGCAAGCACCTTCACACAGCCAAGCTGTCGGTGAGTCAGACCGGCATCAGGGAGCTTTGCAGGGGAGGCTATGGCTCCTCAAGATCTGAATTCAAAATTTGCAAGTGTTGAAATCAAGAAAAATGCTTTTCTGGAGAGAAAAAGCCACACACAAAATCATTGTGCCTTCTTAAAATCACATTTATCCATATTTCACTTTGTGCATATGTGATTTTGTTCCACATACAACAAATTTTGTGTTTTCAAGGAGACTCGTGTATGGACAGTTTCACAGGAACGCATAGAACACAGGTGCTCATGGAAGCATTTTCCCATGGACGTGGCACGCTGCTAGATATCCCAACCCAGCACAGGAACTGTTCATCCTTCAGTGTTCAGCTTATCGTGCAGTGATGACGTAAACTATTTTTAATAACTTTGTGCAATGGTATTTCCATACTACAGTGCAGGATCAAGGTCTGGTGGGCCAGAGGGTGGTGGGTGCCATTTGGGTTCCTTCTACCTCCTGTCACGTTACTTTCTTCCCCACATAGCAGCGAGTGTTGTTAAGGAATATACTTTATGAGGCCTGTGAAAGACCACCATCCCCATTACACAGAGTGTCCTACAAAAGCCGACGTCTATTCTCCACATCCAGGAGTGCCACACCGACGCTCACGTTTGCCCTTGGCTAACACTTCAAGGCCAAACCATGTGTTTTCTTCTTTGCCTTCCTGACGAACCTGTGTTCCTCAGATATGAACATAAATTAACACTGCTAAGACTGAGGAAGATGCTAAATTTTATAATTGTTGCATAGTACAACAATATTACTGGTAAAATATTAATTCTGGCATCATAAAAGCTGTGTTTACTTGCCTTTTATAGGCACATGGAGCACAAATGTCACTACAGAGCACTGTGCGCACAATCAGTGGGCTTGGAGGGATAAAGAAGAGCACAGGCTGTTCCTCTGTACGGGATAATACCAGCTATAATGCTGCAGCCCAAGGAGATTTATGATGCTGTGGCAGCTCCTGGATCCCTGACTTTGAGGGCGTGCTGCTCTTCCCAGCGTTTGCTGCTGCTTTTCGAATACGTACTGCTCTGCTTCATGGTTGCTCAGAGGTTAAAGCTCTCCTCCTCTCCCCGTTACCCTCCCACCCACCATAGGCTGCAAGGAGCCCCCCAACACACCACCTGAAGGGGTCCCTGGGCCTTTCACTCTGGGTGGCCACGCAGAGGCTCTGCCTGGACCGGGAGAAGGAGAGCAGTGCTCACCAGGCAAGGCTACAGAGCTGGGTTCAGACCCAGGACCAACCATTCATGAGCACCCAACCCACAGGGGCTGCTCAGTTTCTAATCCACTGCCTGCAGCAACAGTCCCCTCATGACCTGGCCGGCCCCCCTCACTCCTCCTCAGGCCCAGGAGCCCCAGCCCCAGCCCCCTCCAGCACACGTACACCTTGGGGGAAAGGATGGAGAAGTCCCATTCTCACTCAACCACTGACAAGCAAGAGCCCTGCTCATGGGATCACAGCCAGGCTGCTAAGAAATCTGACATCAGGGCTTGGAGAGGGGTGGAAGCCTGCAGTCCTGTCTCGCTCTGGTCTCCTGGACTGGAAGAGAACCGCTCTGTGAACACTTCATGGTATTGCACAGTCTTAGCTGAAGAAATGAAGGTAACAAGTCAAGAAAGCAGCATGTGCAGATGAACCTCTTACAGACTATGAGGTGGTGACCCTCTCCCAGAACATGCTTCAACTTAGAATAAGCTATTTAAAAGGCTCATTCCTCACAGCTACTGGTCACCTGGGGCAGTTGTTTTCTCAAAGGGGCAAGTCTTGCTTCATGAAGAAAATGCAGCTTCATTAAGCCCTCGCTGGGGCTTTTGCATGGGACTACAAGCATTCTGAGGTGGGGATGGACATTATCCAGCTGGAAGAAAAGCACTATGCTATCTCAAGGAGGGCTGCTGCAGCACCCAGAGCAGGGTTTGAGCTCCCTGCAGCCTGAAGCACAGAGTCTCCCCTGTCCTTGGGACGTACAGGTGCCGGCAGCCACAGACACCATCACGCAGCCCTGTAAATTTACACAAACTTAAAGAGATTTTGTTTTCTTTGCTGCCTTGGCTCCTGAAATTTATTAACGTGACACTAGATGTCCCCAAGAATAGTGCCTGCCAAGTCCATTCCCACTCTCTAAAACCACATTATAAATCATATGCCAGGAGAACATCCTGAATGCTGATGACTGGAGGTTATGGCAGTGATGAGGGCTGCCAGGAAGAAAAATGGATTTTCCTCCCCCCGTCCCCGCAGAAGTGTCCAAACACACCGCAGCCACTGCGCTGTTGGGCTGCCGCTCTCAACACACTGGAGGATGTTTATAGGAGCGATCACCATCTCTGCACTGGTTGTTAACACAATTAACGAAGGGATGGTTCAGTAGTTTATAGCTCGAGGTCTAACAGTGGTAGTAACAAGAGGGGCCTTTGTTAAGACAGTTTCTTCCATTACAGCACAATAAAACTATGATTAGGTTTATATTCAGATAATAGAGAAAAACAATTTCCAGTTGCTGTAAATCCTCCGAGGCTGAAGCAGTACTGACAAGTTACCTATTTGCTTGTTTGCTACCTTTTGAACATTTCTCAGACAGGGCTGTTGTTAACAATTTAGCTCCTCAAGACACAATGCAGTTAATTAACCCCATTGGGGGAGAAGCATTTGCAAGATCAGGCTGGACGCAGAGCAGGTAATCCGGGCTGCACGCAGAGGACTCATCCATCCTGCTCCACCACCGCACCCCTGGGCAGCCTGCACCAGTCCAGCAGGTCACCAGCACCGGAGGCTCCTTCCAATGGAGATGGACACCAGCCATTAGAACTGGCCAGAGACACCTGCATGTATGGAGTGATCACCTGTGTGTTATCGAGAGCTCTGTCCACTGTGCATTGGGTAAAAAAGAGTGGGAAAGCTGTTTACATAAAAATTATCCCAGTTTGATTTGTGTTGTTTAATGACATGGTTGGGAAGAAATTAGATGAGTTTCCGTGAAGGAAGCAAGAGTGAGGAAGCACGTATGAGAAAGGAAGAAGTATAATTCTGGGACAGACCTCATGTGGATATGAATTAGTCATGAATTAACGTAGACTGGAAACGACAAGAAAGCCCCCAGGCCTCACAGGAGAGAAGCTCTGTGTTTCCAAACACAGTATGGGGCCTGGGCATCAAACTGCTGGGAGGCAGAGGTTGACAAGCTCATGTCCACGGCTCTGCAATGGCACAGCAGACATGCTGGAGCAAGAAACGAAAGCTCATGTCATAAGTCTTAAGGTGTCCAATATATTGAGGAACCTAGTAAGGGTTCTAAGGGGCCTTCATTGTCACATCTATGCACAATGTTGTATTCATCCCATGTTTCAGGGTTTCAATTTGCTGCCAGAAGGGGCCTGGGACAACTTTCCTTGTAGGAATAAATTCTTTGCTTTCTTTTCGTCTTTCATCTTAGAAGGTGGCTAGCACTTGAGATGGGATGGAACATAACATGCACTGCACGCTCAGTACGAGGAAAGCTTCAGGAGCCTGCTGCCTTGCTCAGTTATCATCACCAGAGGTCACCAGGAGAGCATCTGCTTGGGTAAATACCATCCTGGCAGTAAAAGAGCCCCACCTTCATGCGTGACTTTCACCAGTGTACTGTATCACGGCAAGAGTCGGAACTCCTGACTTGAGCTCCAAGTACGTATGTCCAACACCAGGTCAGGACTGGCTGACTTTCAGGCATACAGTAGCAAGTCCTGTGGCTACCATGGAGCTGAGCTCAAGAGGTTCCTCACGTGGCCCTTGGCTGAGCCACCGATGACTGCTTCTCTTATAGGCCTTCCTGCTCATTCTCTCTCTACCATCACCAGAGCTAACCAAAGACATGCCAGGCTTGGGAGCACTCTCAGCTCCTGCTTCCAGGACAGAGGCATGAGGACGAGAGCTTGGGGCATCAAGGAGAGTTTTGCTGGCGTTAAGACAACAGAAGCAACGCCAGGATCTGTCTCCCAGGGGAGCTGGGCACGCAGCCACACAACTGCAGCAGCCTCAAATGGACCCATGCTCATCTCACCTATACCTTTTTTACCCACTTCTCCCACGCACAGTCCCCAGCTGAGGGGTCTCCTTATCTCTGTTCTGCTCTGCAACGCTTCAAGCCTGGGAACGGCAGGAAGGGCTGGGGATAAATAAAAAGAGAAAGCAGTATTTCTGTTTCTTCTCGGAAGGACAGGCTCTTTCACAAAACACGCAGAGCAGGCTATGCAGAGAGATGGAGGAAGGAGCGAGGAACAAAAGGCAAAGGAGGACCTGTTTGCCAGGAGAGAATGAAAAGCCCAGCCCTTCTACATCCAGCTCTTTCAACAGAAAAGAACGCACAGCAGAACAAAGGCAGAGCCTCCACGCTGGAGCAGCCATCTCTTCTCTGAGCAGATCCTCCCTGGTTCTGTGATTCAGCAAGCACCCTGGAGTACATGGGGACAGGCCAGAAACAGCAGAAAGCAGCTCCCCAAGCCCACGCTGAAGGCGTGGTGGGGAAGGACGAGCTGCAGACAGATGCAAAACGCTCAGTGCTGAGGGATGGCATGTTTAAGGACGGAGCTGTTTGGGGACAGCAGGAGGGAAGGACGTCCCAGCACCACCCCAACAGCTTGCTGAGGCAAGGTGCAAAATAAAAGTGCCAATTAAAGAGTTAAACCCACTCGCAGCGTGTGCGGTGTGGAGGTTGAAACTGCGAGGAAGGGCTCCCAGCTCCCCTGGCAGGGGGGCAGAAGGCACCCATGCACGCCCGGGGTGCTGCAGCAGCCCGCCAGCGCAGACGGCAGGGGCAGGCCAGGCCTCTGCAGCTTCTTTGGCAATCCCTCACCTCCTCAGCCCGTTTCTCACGACACCGAGCACTGCTCTCCCACACAGCCTATTAAGGAACGCCCTGCATTAATTTGCAATGCTACTTTTTTACAACAATGCCGTTAGCGCTGGAAAAATTCAAAAGAGCAAAACAACAAAGAAAAATCTTCAAAACAGAGGCAGTGCCTGCAGGCGGAGCAGCCCCTCGCAGCATGCGCGGAAGATGGCCATGCCAGGAGCGCAGGGCTGCTGCAGCCCCAGCACTCAGACAGCCATGCTCCAGGGCCGCTGGGTGCCAAAGCTCCTTCGCAGCTCCCTGCAGACGGTGGTGCCAGCGCTGGAGCATGGCTGCTATCGGAGGACCATGAGTGCCACCTGCAGCACAGCCCTCAGCCACACGCTGCCGGTGCTGCGCAGCATCCCCTCGGCACCAACCCTGCCCCGAAACTCTGGTCCGCTGCCGATCAGCTCCCTGCCAGTCTGGGCTGGCAATGGGTTTTAGTGCCGCAGTTAACCCCAGCAGTAAGTGCTCAGGGCTTGCCGAGAGTCAAACTCAAAACCCTCTCACAGAGAACAGCAAAGCGGGAGTCCCGGAATCCAGACCACATCGTTTTCCTCCACTTCCTATTTTTGCAAAGAGGCACTTTCACATCAGGACCCGAGGTAAAACTGAGAACTAGGAGGGCAGAAGAAATGTACCATCCCAGGCGTTTTCCACATTCTTGTTTTCTTTGGGATTGCTGGGAAGCTCCTCTCCCCAGCTGGCCATGTGCACCCATACCACGGCAATTCAACACAGGAAAGCTGTAGCGAGCCAGCCCAGCCTCTGCAGGGTCTGAAGGTGACACCCAACTGATTTAGATACTAAAGAGCAAAGTTATTTGAACTCATACCACAAGTCCTGCAATACCCCTTCGCTTTGACTTCTCCAGGAAGCGGCACTACTGCTGCTGCATGTGTGCGTCTGTCCTCCGTAACACAGTTATGACCAGATAAATGACAACTGCAGAAGCAAACCATACCAGCTCTGTCACTTGTGGCATAAGCATCACAGACATGGCATTCAAGGCTGGCTTAACACAAGAACACCTGCTCCCCCCATCCAGCCAAGGTGACGGTATGAATCAGGGCAGGGTGGTGCCACACAGACCCTTCTTCTTCCCTTCCTGCCATCAGCTAACACAGAGCACTGAAACCGCTTCCTAGAGATGCTGCCAGGGGATGCCCCATCCCCTGCGCAAACTGCCACTCGCTTCCATCCCCACCAGCATCCCAGCTCACCGTTCCCAGTGCAGGAGCGGTGCGGGAAGAAACAGGCACTTTCAAAAATTCCACTGCCAAGACATCTTCCACAGTTTCATCTCTTTGCCCTTGTGTTACCCACACAGGTTACCACGAGCCCCCCGCCGCAGCGGAGTGCCCTCAGGGAAGGCAGGCTGTGATTCTCCTTCCCCAGGACAGTCATCCCCCAGCCGGGCGGGCTGCAGGTGCCCACTGGGAACCTGCGAGCACATCTGCTCTGTCCAAGTGAACTGAACCGAGAAGCCTCCCAAAATCGTGCCAGCTACTCCAGCACAGTCATTTCTTTCAGAATATTGTCTTCAGAGATTAATGTCTCCAAGTTTAACAAGATCACCCCATGTCCGTGTTATGGCTTGGAAACATCTCGGTGTCTGTTGGTGTTATAAGTGATGCTGGCACTGGTTCCAGGCCAATAATCCAAGAATAATTGCAGGGGAGCCTCAATATGCAAATATACCAAGAAGGGAAAAGGTGTGATGTTCATCTGGCTGAGCTGCATCTTTGCAGTCCCTGATCATTTGAAGACGACACACAAACCACAGCCACCTGGAGACACAAAGTGCAACGGCTGCAGCCCTGCGTGCTCTGGTGAGGCAAAGGGGCAGTGCTTCGGGTTTCTTTCAAATCCCATTTTTCACATACACCCACAATTCAACTGGCTGGGAGCAGCTGTAAGAGAACTAAGGTAAAATTAGTTCCAGCTGTAAAGTGTGTGTTGTTGCGTAAGAAAAAGGACTGCCAAAAGCTGTCACTCCTCTCTTCTGCACACCTGCATGATGGATATGTGTCTATCTCTTCATACAAAAGGATGCAAAACGGCTTGGAAACTCCAGCATCGCTGCATCAGAGAGAGGTCACCCAAAGTGAAGTAGAAGGAGCCAGTTTTGGAGGCATTAAGATATTTAAAGAATTAAAAAATTAAAAGCAGCTACACCAGGCTATCTCCTCATGCTCGCCATTTCTGCAGGGAGTTCACACTGCCATACCAGAAAGGACTGATAATGTTCATCCAACACTAATGTCAATCAACTCTCCATACCATAGCACCCCTGCAAGCACTGGGCAGGGGATGCAGAGATGGGGTGGTTGCACAGGCAGATGGGAAGGGGGGGGAAGTCCATTTAGCGGCTTCTACTCAAGTGAACAGGAGAAAGCACGTGAGCAGCCAGGACACCAAGTGACAGCTGCATCATAGAATCACAGAACGGCTTGGGTTGGAAGGGACCTCAAAGATCATCTGGTCCAACCCCGCTGCCGTGGGCCACCCACTAGGTCAGGCTGCCCAGGGCCTCATCCAGCCCGGCCTTGAACACCCCCAGGGATGGGGCACCCACAGCCTCGCTGGGCAGCCTGTGCCAGGGCCTCACCGCCCTCCGAGTAAAGAATTTCCTCCTAACGTCTGACCCAAATCTCCCCTCTTTCAGTTTAAAACCATTCCCCCTCCTCCTATCCCTATCTGCCCGTGTAAAAAGTCGCTCCCCCTCCCGTTCATAGGCTCCCTCTAAGTACGGGAAGGCCCCAATGAGGTCTCCCCGGAGCCTTCTCTGCTCCAAGCTGAACAAACCCAGTTGCCTCAACCTTTCTTGGTAGGAGAGGTGCTCCAGCCCTCTGATCGTCTTCGTGGCCCTCCTCCGGACCCGCTCCAGCAGCTCCACATCCTTCCTGTGCTGGGGACCCCAGGCCTGCACGCAGTATTCCAGGTGGGGCCTCAGGAGGGCAGAGCAGAGGGGGACAACCACCTCCCTCGCCCACTGGCCACCCCGCTCTTGATGCAGGTATATACTGTATATAACATATGCACACATAATCCTCTCTGAACCAGCTGCATTGTGCTGTCACTGGAGAATACAGACACCCTACTGCTCCTTGAAATACATAAAAGCATCACTAAAATGGTGGTGTTCCCTTCCACCTGCATTTCAAGGCCCCAGGTGCTCATTTCAGCACACAAATGCTTTCAGCTGTGGGCAGTTGCTGTGCTTCCAGAACAGTTGCGTGCAATACAAGGCAGCCGGGACTGCAGAGAAATACATGTGATTTCCCAGCCGCACTTATTTATCAGCTTCACCCAGGAAACACAAGCAGTGTGTCTATCACGATGCTCTTGCACTCTCCAGCCACCTCTGCCGCTTGGTTCCTACCTGTCCCCAGCCCTTCTCTCCACCTCCCTTCCCCTCTGCTGGGCTGCTGGAGCGCACCCCATCACCCACCACCCCGCACAGCAGCACCCCGACCAAACCCCAGCCCCTCGGCTCTGCAGGCACCGAGGGCAAGCCGTTAGGAATGCTCCTGTCCCCATCCAGCGCAGAACGGTGATAAATGGTTTGTTCCTCTGCTTTTTAATAGCAAAACTCACTCCGTGGGACTAGCTACTAGCAGAGTCAGCCAGCAGAGCCGTGAGACAAGGTGTGCAGGAGCCGGCTGCGTGCTGCTCGGGGCGACAGGAGCTTATTTTAGCACAGAGAGCAAGCGAAGGCAACACAAGGAGTTCGCTGTACGCAGTTCTGCCTTGATGTTTTGCAAACAAAAAGGGGGCAAGTGGGTAAAGGACTTCCTAAAATCAATGGCAGCCAATCAACATAAATTCAGGCGTGTGGGTCCATTTACATTTTCATTAAAATACCTAGTTTTCTACAGATAAAAAAGACAAAACCACCACATAGGAGCCGATTTAGCTATACATGGAAGTTGCACCTCACTGCAGCAGTTTGGGTGAAGTATTTTTAGCAGGATTTCAGAATACAAATGGATCATCACGATATTTAAATAAAAATCCTGGGTATTTCTAATATTAATCTCTGAAAGTGACAGATCACTTTCAACTTCTTTGTGGGAGAGGGAACATAACATGTAGCCTACACATGGGCGGCTTTATTTTAAATAGGCAATAATATTTAACATAGAAAATCTTCAACAGCATTAGAAGGAAACAGAGGCTTTCCCACTTCCCATTCAAACCCCGAGGCAGCGCTGCTGGGGGGCAAACGCAGAGCGCACCTGCAACGCGGCCCTTCTGCCAGGCAGGGCCAGCAGCAAGCAAGACCCCTCCTCGCGTGCATCGCCAGCCCAGCCCTGCCGAGAGACCTGGGCAATGCTACGTATTCCCCAGAGTACCTCTAGGAAACAAAACAATCCCAGTCAGGAGCACTCAGGCTGTATGTAAAACAAAGGAAATCACACCACCAGTGAACTAATAATGTACGTATACACATAAAACTCATCACAGCCAGTCCAGCTCTTGCCCCTTCCCCTATGCCCCAGCTGTCTGCAGGTCTGCCACCTCTATCCCAGGGAAAGGGAGACCTGCTCCAGTCCCCAAAACGTCCCTGCTGCCCAGCTGGGATGGCGCTGCATAGGCAGGATCCGGCCAGAGATCACCCAAGAATCCTGCACTTCAGAAAGCCGCGGTCTGCTCGCTGTGCTCCCACGGCTCATCCCTCAGCCTAGAGGGCAAGGACACCGGGATGCTGCTCCTGGGCCAGACCTGGCCTTCCTCTCTCTCCCAGGAGCACAACCCCAAAGCAACACCGGGGAACAAACGACTGCGGAGAAGGTAAAATACCATCAGACATGGTTGTGGCAAGAGTGATTATTTTGCTCAGCACTTTTTTAGGACAGCTCAGCCGCCCTTTTGCTGCACACCTCAGACAACAGCTATCGGTTGCCTTCACACCCGAGAGTTAACAGATTTTTTTTTTTTTACTGAAAAGAGCTAACTGTGCTTGTGGTGGCAAACTTGCGCTGTTTCTTCCCCCTTCTCCAGCCAATATCCGCTGGGTGTCCCCTCCATCAGGGTAGTGCTACCCAGCCCTCGGGCTGTCGCTGGGATGCATGCTGGACCCGTGCAGTGTGTGGCTGTCCTTGTCCCGTGCTGAGCAATGCCGCTGCAGCGTCTCGAGCTGCATATTCCTTCCTTCCTCCCTTTAGCGAGGACAGCAGTAACTTTGAAATAACAGACATTCTCCAAAAAAGGACCATTTTGATGAACCAGCATCTGTCAGCAAGTAAAGCAGTTTGTGAAACAGTTTCCAACCAGTTCGATTTAAACATACCATACCTGGGGGCTCCCAAGGGAAGCCTGTGAGGTGCCTTGGGTAGAAGGCATAACTACTGCTGCAGAATGGAAATGCCAGGTAATTAAACCCTCTTCTGCCTAACAAAGAAAAGCACGTGAAGCACCAACTGCTTGAAGATAAAGCCAGAAATGTTCAAATCACACGAGGCTCATATTTTTAACAACCAGGATGGCTGGAATAAACTCTGAATGGAAAGCTGATTTCTCCATTTCTCAGTTTCTTCAGGACACATTTGGATATCTTTCAGGAAAGGTGCTTTACAAACACACAAGTTACCAGGGTCCACACAGAGAGTAAAATTCAATTGCCTCTGATTCCTGGGACATCACATTAAACAATCTAATTTTCCCCTGACTTCGAACTCTACCAGTCTGAAAAATTGTATTTGTTACCTCCAAGTGCTTCCAGGTAACAGGAAAACAAGAAAAAACCCAAAATCTCCACTGTTAGTAGACTGCAGCTCATACCACCAGCACTTGCAGATGTAGTTTGTGTTGCAAAGTCCTCTGCTAATTTTGCAGTGCCATCACATGCATTCTCCTGCAGGACCAAAGGAGCTCCCAAAGAGCAGAAACCCGGGAAACAAAGTCTCCTCGGCATCGTGCTTCCTCCTGCTGCAGCCAAGCCTGAAGAGAGGGTGTAAGCCCAGCCTGAAGAGCGTAACATCTACAAACCGAGCACAACCACAGGCACCCTCCAGTAGTGCAGATCTCCTGGCACGTAACTACACAGACCCCCAGCCCCTCCTCATGTGAAGGCTAATTTCAAATAAAGGATTTCAGCTTTATTACTGCTGCATTTTACTGCTTTTTAATGATCCATTAACCACAATTAGAACAATGCAGAAGCATTTGCTAAAAAGTTCGTGAACTATTTTGTTATTTCCTGGGGTATGTAGCTCTTCATCTGTAGATTGTTCCTCTTTCAGGCTTCATCCAGATTTCTGTCAACACAGTAACTGTCCCATGTTATCCCATACAATCTTGAGATTTCTAACATTTAAAACAAAATTTCTTCCTGGGGTGTTGCGCCCCAGGGCCGGCACAGTGCGGGTGTACTCCAGCAGCAGCAGAGCAGCCCTCTCACCAAGGAGAGCTGGGCACCGTCAGGCACCCCAGCCTGTAACCCGCTCCTGGAACTAGACACAAGCACAAGAAGTCCTTGAACCATCGCGTATCCTCCTACCCTGTCCCACCCGCCACTGCTTCAGGCAGGGGCCTGTGGCAGGAAAACAGCATTTCCAGAAGGCTCTCTTCAGCCCCAGGAAGAAATTAGGTATCACTCTGGTCAGAGGACAGCACAGGAGTGCAAATGGAAGATGAAATAGGTGTGTCGCTCGACCAGAAGTGGGGTGGGGGGCAATAGACATGTTGCCCTTCCCATCCTGCTTTTCTTGCTTTCCTCTGCAGTAACACAAGAAGTATAAACTCAGCATTAGCAGATCTAGGGCATCCAGTAGTCCCCAAGTACCCATTTAGAGTTAATTTAACCGTTAGCATAACCCCAGAAATCAGGAGTAATGGATGCTTTGCAAATCCACTTGGTTTTCCTCCTCTGAGTGAGATCTGATGCACTCCTTGTGCATCACATTTATGCCTCAGTAAAGTTGGTCCATGTGCTTTCAATAAACCACTTTGTAACACTTATCCATTGGAAACCTAATTAGTTATATCTGCTGAAAGGCTTAAACTCAGTCTGTCTGCCAGAGCAAGAGCCGGGTGGATTCCTAGGAGCACCGCTGCCTGATGGAGGGCCAAGCAAAGCTCTGTTAGTGTATTTGTCATGCTCATCCCTCCTGTCCAAACTAAGCTGGTGGGTTGAATACAATCTATGCAAGAAGTTTTTACAGAAGTGACAGGGATTTTTTTAATCCCCATTGATTTGTTCTGAAACAGGAAGCACCAGAATAGCTTCCGTGGAGAAGTGGATTATTTCCCCAAATCTCTCCTGCCCTTCAGTTAAGTCTTTTCCTGGAGGAAAAAAAAAAAAAAAAAACAACCCACACCAAAAAACACCAACAAAATCATTCAGCCTTTTCTCATAAAGAAGGAAAGATTTCAACGTATACAGCTTTGAAACAGTTTCTTTCTCAGATCCTTTTCTAAGGTGAAATTGTTGACTCTACACTTCCTGCCTGGCTGGGCAGGGGGAGAAGAAAAAGAATTAATTGCTGCAAGTCCTGCCCACACACTGCTTGGGCAGGTGATACAGTGCTTTTGCAAGGCCAGAGCAGACTAGACACCTTATCCCAGCCTCGCCAGAGCCCTGCTGCAAGACCGTGGCCTTTCCATCCTTCGTGCCTCAGTTTCCCCATCTGTCAGCATACTGGATGAGCCTGTCTCCTTTCAAAGAGCGTGCTGGGCTCTGTGGACGAACCGTGCCACACAGGAAGGAGTTTCCTTCTGTAACCAAATGGTGCATTTTTCTTCACAGCAAAGGAAATTATAAAATGCAAGTTTGAGCATTATATAGCACACCAGTCTCCAGGAAAGTGATACTTTCCTGATGTTATCTACAAGGACGACTCAAGACCCACATGGTCCAGCAGATGTTGGTGCCAGGTGAGGCTGCCCAGGGAGATGGTGCTCCTTGCCGATGACGTTCCTGCAGCCAGACACTGCTCACAACACAGCCGCACACCCGCTGCTCCTTGACCCCAGCACTTGGCAGAGCAAGAGGTTTGTGCTCAGGGACATCGGTCAGGCCAGGGGGGATCTGCACATCTTAAAACAGAAGCAGTTGTTAAGCTTTGTCTTTAAGAAAGCAGCAAGTGAGATGGGTTCCTGTGCTTGACTTCCCCCGAAAGGGCTGGGAGGAGGACTCAAACAAAGGCTTTAATTGGTCCCTCGAGGGACCTGCTGGCAGATCGGCTGAATCGCAGGGCTGGTGAAGAAGATACCCAGACCCCCTCCTGCTCAGGCTGTCCCAGCCCAGCAGCACAGAAAGCTGCCTCCCTTTTCTCAGGAGGAATCCACAGCCATAGCACTGAGGGCCCAGCTTCTATGATTAGACTGTAATTTCCACTTGGATAATTACTCTTAATATAGATATCGAGGGAAAAAGGCAAGGAAATCCATCCCGTCAGCGAGGCAACCGAAGAGCAGCACAGCCTTAGGAACACAGGGACAGAAGGGAGGTGAAAGCCTCCAGCCTTAAGGCTTCTCCGTCCCCTGTGAGGACTGTCCCCATACGTTTCGTGAGCCTCAGACACTCCCAGGTCTGTCTGTCTGTCCTGTTTCATCTTCAGCAGCACAGGACAGACACTTCTGCCACCCCTCAAAGCACATCCCCAGCTAGCAGCTCTGGGAGAAAAGCTGTTTTGGCGATGACCAAACCCAAGACTTTGCAACCTGGCAGTTACAACCCACGCTACAGACCACACGAATTTGCCATCAGGAATAACACACAGTTTCCCACTGATGGAATTATTTTCCTAAGCTTGGGTAACCCTAAGACAGACCTTGCTTCCTACACCCAAGACAGCAGCTTCCTACGTTTTGTGCCATCGCACACGCAAAGGCTTCCTCCCTACCAGTATGGTTCAGCAGGGATAACACTCCCCAGCAGACGAGATTTTTTTAACTCTTGGATATTACCCAGGTCTTGACACCTGAAGGGTTCATTTGCTGACAAACCACCCAGGCTGAAAATAGATTTTTATGACTCTTACTAAGAATTCAAAACGCAAACTACGGTGTAGTCCCTCTGTTGACAAAATGGCAGTTTTTCCCCGACCATGACTGGGTCTCCTGAGCACAGGTACTGCAGAGATATTCTTGCCAAGCTTCCTTAAACAAACCCTGTCGTGGTTTAACCCCAGCCAGCAACTCAGCACCACGCAGCCGCTCACTCACTTCCCCCCCCCCACCCAGTGGGATGGGGGAGAGAATCGGAAAAAAGGTGAAACTCGGGGGTTGAGATAAGAACAGTTTAATAGAACA